>JAJIYU010003689.1:0-26347 GCA_030144865.1 Tinospora cordifolia
TACTTTCTTTATGAATTAATAAAGAATTGAACTTTTCTTATCTCCTATAATTGTCTTGTTTTATGGAAAGTTGTATTCTTGAAATTACTCTAAGACATGAGATATTGAAAAATAGAACGTCAAGTGTGTGTCACTTGTAAAGTAACACCGGCCTGACCTGCCAATTGGTTAAGTTCACCGTCAAAAAGAACGGTGGTTATGTCCAATTCTCAAATCAAAGAATGTGGGGGTTGGGGTGTTACAACATTTGATTTACATGTAGAACAATTAGATGTTAAGACTAAATTTTGTTTATGGAGAATTGGAAGAAGAAATTTATATGCTCTAACCAAAAGGTTTTATAGAAAAGGGAAAAGAAACTTGGTTTGCAGGTTGACCAAATCTCCGTATAGTCTAAAGCAAGCGCCAAGATGTTGTTAAAAGAGATTTGATTCCTTCATGATAAGCCTTGGATACAACAGACTCAATTCAGACTATTGCACATGTTACAAGAGGTTTGAAGGTAATGATTTCATCATCTTACTATTATATGTTGACAACATGTTGGTAGCAGGTCCCAATAAAGATCAAGTCATTGAGTTAAAGGCACATATGTCTAGGGAGTTTGATATGAAGGATTTAGGATCAGCAAACAAAATTTTAGGGATGCAAATTCACTGAGATAGAAAAGGCAGGCAGATTTAGTTTTCTCAAAAGATCTATCTTAGAAAGATCCTACGACGCTTCAATATGCAAGATTATAAGCCAATCTCGACTCCACTTCCTGTTAATTTTAAATTATCCTCTAGTACATCTCCTAGCATTGAAGTAGAGAGGATGGAAATGTCTTGAGTACCGTATGCATCAGCAGTGGGAAGCCTAATGTTCGCAATGATATTCACAAGACCATACATTACACAAGTAGTGGGAGCGGTTAGTTAATACATGGCAAATCCTAGTAGAGAGCATTGGAACGGAACAAGTTAAAAGAGTCTTGAGATATATCAAGGGGACCTTGGATATTGTATTATGTTTTGGAGAATCAAAACTTCTTGTTAGAGGATATGTTGATTTTGCTTTTGCAGCTGACCTTGATAAAAGAAAATCTACTACAGCCTATGACTTCATACTTGCAAAAGGAGCAGTAAGTTGGGTTTTTAAATTGCAGACAGTTGTAGCTTTATCTACAACTGAAGCAAAATATATGGTAGCTACTCAAACATGCAAGGAGGCAATTTGGATAAGAAGGCTATTAGAGGAGTTTGGGCATAAGCAAGAAAGTATTATCTTGTATTGTGACAGTCAGAGTGCCTTGCATATTGCAAATAATCTGACATTTCATTCCAAAATGAAGCACATAGGGGTTCAATATAACTTCATTCGAGAAGTAATAGAGGATGGAAGTGTGGATAGGTAAAAAGTTCACACAAAGGAGAGCCTAGCGGATATCTTAACCAAATCGATCAATATTGACAAGTTCAAATGATGTAAATCCTCATTTGGCTTGGTTGATACATAAACAATAGGAATTGGCAAGAACAAAAAGAATCAAAATATTGTGAGAATGTTTTAAGTGGGAGAACGAAGAAAAAAAGGTAAAACATTGTGATATAGTTTGGTGTATGGAGTGGTGCATTGTAACACCCCGCTTCCCGAGCCCCAACGTCCACATCATCTGACATTCTAATTTTCTTTGATCAATAATCTTGGGCCGCCCGGAAAAGGGGCGTGCTACATTTTCTTCTTCTTAGACCCAAACCCATGAGGGTTTCTGTGTACATGAGTCTATGTACAAAATGACATCGTAATAAATAAGATTCTTTATTTATTTATTCGAAAATTCTGAGTACAATGATCAATTATAGCGAAAAAAAATTCAAAATTGAAAAACATAATTTTGCTTGGGGCCCACGTGCCCTATAATGAAATAAATAACAAGGACAAATAATTTTCCACATTGGCAGATAGTTAATTTCCTGAAATGTGAAAAATAGGGGGGTGAGCTAAAAAGCCCAGTGAATCATTCTATCTATTTAATTCATTATTTCAACCAAATAATACAAGCATATCAAACACTTTCAGGGATTAATTCGATTCAAACAATATTTTATTTCAGTCGTAATTTAGACCGAACGAGAATAACCTCTGTGTTCTAGATATGGGGAAAGAGATCAATTCTGAAAGTTAAACCCATCTGTAGTGGGATCATTCTTAAAACCTGTTCCATTCTGATGTCAGTATTGACAACCAGTTCCAATTCTATATAGAACACAGAAAGTCCCCCGTATCAGTATGTGGTTGAAATCTTATTAATCTTATTTTTGTGTGCAAGAGCATAGTAAATAAATATTCCAACAATATTTAAATACTCCAACCGTATAACACTCACATTCACGAACATTCACTTTCGATTTCTGATGTAGAAGATCGTACAAAACACAACTACAGAGCATACTCTCTTGGTTATCAACAACATAATAATGCATGATAAATAATAACTCCAACAGTATAACATTCAAACTGACTTTTGATTTCTGATATAGAAGATCGTACAATACGCAACTATAGAGCATACTCTCTTGGTCATAAGTAGTATAATAATTGAAAAACATTAATAAAAAGGACAAGAATAAATTTAAACTAATAAAGCAAGCAAGCATTATTTAAAACAAAACAATAAATTAAAAGAACGGAAATAAATTCACATCAAGATCGCTTTCTAACTTGTGTAGCACTTCGTTGCTATTACTTCACAAGCTATTTAGAATAGCTCAAGAAAAGAAAAACAAGGATTGAGGTTGCCAAGAAAGAGACAAAAAGAGAGCAAGATGAATTTTGATTCTTGTTTTGGGATGAATGAAATGGGTAGAGTATGGAGGTTTATATAGAGTTATTTTTCAACTATTTTTGTCTATTTTTCCAATGTGGGACTATCATTTTCTATATTTGAAATGGGTAGAGTATAGGGGTTTATATAGAGTCATTTTGTCTATTTTTTTAATGTGAGACTATCATTTTCTTTATATGCATATCTTAATATCATACATGTATTCTAACTAATATATGCATATCTTAATATCATACTAAATAGAATATTATATTTATGAATGCATTTCATTTACACATATATATTCAATACTTTATAATATTATTTATTGTATTAAATAATATTACATATTGCTATAAATTACTATTAATACATATACCAATCAATAAAATCAATCAATTACTATAAATTAATCCTGTATATATTAATATATATTACTATAAATTAATCCTATATATATTATATTGCTTCATTTTTTTTATATATTACTATCAATCTTACTATATTACTACCTATAATAATCATAATTAATTAATGTACATGTACATAAATATATTTACTTCTACACCAATTAATCAATTAATTGTATGTCACTTCAAAATAATGTACATAAATGTACCAATTAATATATATGCATGTGTCTATACCAATTAATCAAATAAATCATATATGCATGCATAGAAATAATTGGGGTATTACATGTGCCATGTGTACAAGTTGCACAACTTGCATACAATTTGCATGTGAGCAAGTCACATGCGAGAAAGTCACTTGTGAACAAAATACATGTAAATACCACCATTCTCTTCTCCTCAAATTATCCCCATCTCATACTTCTCCTCTTCATCTTTTCTTTAGTTCTCTTCTAATTCAAGAGAGAGATTTTTCTGTTCTCTCCTTGAGTGAAGAAAGAGTGTTGTAATTTATTCTTTATTGTATTTTTTTTTTGCATCTTGTTCGTGAATGTTTCCCTTACATTAAGAGTTTTACCATGTTAAATATTTGTGTCTTCTTTATTTTATAGTTTTCTCATTTTGTTCTTTAATTGTATAATACTGTACGCATCTTTCATTCCCTACATGAAGATCATGAGTGTTCTTTAACTTGACATAATGCTCAAAGAATTTGAAGATGAGAAACTAACACTTCGTAGTAATTATTGTGATATGAAACTTTGGCTTTTCACCTATCAATTTTAATTTTTTGAATTAACAGTCTCAAATATTGTACTTTAGTTAAACTTTGGACATCAACTAATTCCTACTGATAAGCCATTCACCATTCGGTAATCGAGTACATCTGCCTTGCACTATTCTAATATATTTTTTAAAGTATTTTAGAGTGTGTCTTTAGACTAACTTTAAGTGTACCTCAAAATTAATTACTATTTGAGCTATTATAGGGCTTTAAATGAGAAAGCTCTCCCAACACAATTTTTTTAATATCCATGGCTTGGGACTTTTGGTTAAGGAACATTAAGTTCTGTCTACTTAATTCAACCACCATTAGTCATCACATTCTAATATTTGCATAATGAGATTATAACACATATATCCCACTAAATTTCAATTATAAAAACCCATGACTTATCAGACTTTTCACATTCTCCATTTTTTTCATTATAGCAATTTAAATATATATCCTAGAAGGTGAATAAAATTATTAGATGTGTGTATATCAAAATAATAGTCTAATTTTAAAAATAATTAAATTTAATACATAAAATATAAGTTGTGAAATAGATCTTATTAATACTAACACACTTTAAAATAAAATCACTCGCCTTTTTCTTTAGGTGGTTTAGTAAGATTCTAACATTTATTAATATATCATTTGCATTATTCAAAATGAGACAAATACCATGTTATGTTGATTTGACACTTGTGGACTCTTAACACAATTTATAAACAAAAATGAAAACTATCTGAAACAAGTGATCTATTTCATTTTGTGCAAATTAATAAAATTAGAAGCTGTAATTTCAAGAAATAAGGGCTTGTGTGATGTGCAAGATAAAATTATTTTAATAAAATAAAATGTGATGAAATATAATTAGATATAAACAATTTATTTTTTTAAAATAAAAATAAAAAATATATTTTTTAGATGAAATAATTAAATAAGTCTAAATTATTTTTTTATCAATTGTATGTATTAATACATTGAATTAGAATAAAAAAACCATACTCTCCCATCTAAATTAGCTGCCAAATAGCCCCTACAGGTAAAATTTGACGGCAGCGTGGCCCTGTTTTTTTCATGAGACCACGTGCCACGTGACAACTATAGGAGAACGGACAAGCGAATTAACGAAACTGAGTTGGATTGGGCTCGGAGTTGAGTAATATAGCGAGTGGGTGGGGGGAAAGGGAATCGAGAACTTGAAACATCGAAAATGGCGAATTGTGTTGGGCGGGGCCTCCGGTCCTCCGATCGTTTTCTTCGGTCGGCATTCGTCGGTGCGCCGTCGTCGCTGAGATCTTTCTCTCAAGATGCGTTGGTAGAGATTAAGGCTGGTGAAATCGGGATGGTTTCTGGAATCCCAGAAGAACATCTCCGCAGAAGGGTATTTCTTTAATTTTTTGTAATTTTCTCATTATTATGTAGCCATTTGTTTTTTTATTTTTCGGGGATCTCATTTATGTTCATGATGTTAAAATGTAGGGCTTAGTCATTTTGGTTTGATTAGCTTCTTGATTAGGGAAAATAGCCATGCATTCGATCTTATTTATTTATTTTTTTGAATTTGGTATGAAAATGTGTAATTCATAGGTAAGAACAGTGAGGATACAAGGGCATTGCTAGGTTTTCGTCCTTGTTCTTAGCTTGCTTCCTTTGTTTATTTAACAATCTCTTTAGTCTAACAAAAGACATTATTTTGATGATTATCATTTATTTAATTTTTGTTAAAAAGTCATGTTTAAACTGAATTGACGACTTCTTCACGTTTGAGATTTTAACTCCAATGTATGATGAATGGTTACCAAAGACTATGCTGTTAACAGAACCCGAATTTCCCTTGATATGTTATATCTGTTACCACGCAACTTGGTGATAGTGTAGGAAAGTGAAAATAAGTACTGAAAAATTTCTGTGTCATAGGAAGGCTGCTATAATGATTCTTGAATGAGGTTATATAGACTTGGTTGATTGAGATCATAGAGCAAGGTAGATGAGAAAGCTATAGACAAGAGGTACTCTTGTCTTTTTAGGTAATTTGGAGATTCTAAAAGTAGATCAATTATGAAGTGCATTAGGAAAATAAGACACAAACTTTAATTAGAGTAATTTCGAGAAACAACACTTTATTCTAGTATTGAAAAGGCCTATGTTATCTTATTGGTTGGTAGAATCCATTTCTTTCAAAAATATATATATATATATATATATATATATATATATATATATATATAATGGCAAAAAGTTTTGAAATCTCAACTTAAGGAATCCTTTCTAACTACATGAGATTGGTCACTAGAATTTGCTTCATTTGTTTTGCACTTTCACTTTATCTAGAGCTATACATGTCTTGAGTATATTTTTTTGTAATCAGTTATGTTAATATTCTTCAATTGGTTGATGATGGATCCATAACTCCATTGCCTCACATTTATCATCATTGTTTGAGAGTTGTGATTTAATTAGCATTTGTGTTATTTGGTATTTTCTTTTTGTTATTTATTTATTTAACTTGGTTTATTTATTATCTTGGATTGTTGTTTCGTAGGATCAATAGAGTTGAAACCGTTGCATTTTCTTTTCTGAGTAAGATAGCTACCTAATGAATGATTAAAAAAAAAAAAGGTAAATTGATAGCTACCTGATGAATTTCAAGAAATCTCTTTGTTCTTATCTATCCTCATCTTGTTCCACCCTATGTTGTCATGGCTGCGAACCTTGTTGCACTCCATGATGTGGACAGGAGTGTGGGATGTGTTTGACAACAAGAGAGTGATTGATGGGTGGCAATTTATTTAACCGTAGAAGAAAAGGATGAGAAATGTTGGAAAAAAAATGAAAAATTAATGGTAAAATTTAGGTTTAGCAATGAACTATGAATATAACCTTGTCTATCTGCTAAGACCTAAACTTTTTCTGCATTTGTGACCAAGTCTTGTGCATGGTATGAAAATTAGTCGAATTTTGGCGAAGTTAATCAAATTAATTAGGTATTTTGGACAATCGAAGCGAAGTTTATTAGTAATTGTAAAATTATAAAATTTCATCGAAATTTTCGAAAAAATCAGCGAAGTTCACCTAAATTTGAAGTTTTGACAATTGTTGTAGGAAAAAATGCATGAAAGTTGTAAAAAATGACATTTTTTAATGAAAGAATCTATGTGGTGCACATAAATTCTTTTGTATAATCGAAGAGACTGTAAAAAAAAAAAATCTCAGTTTATAAATGAAGAAAATAAAAGGAGAAATGTGTGCAACTGACAAGTAGCTATCCAAGAAAAAGAAAAATGAGTTGTACCTTGGAGGAGAGATGATAGAGAGAAGAAAGAGAAGAGAAAAATAAGCTAAGAGCCTACGAGGAGAGACATCGAGAGAAGAACAAGAATCAAGAGTTGTCTATTATAATCTATAGAGAAGATCGAATACACTTGTGCTTGAATGGAATAGCGAGCCAACGATCAATCGATGTAGGGTTTATGTTTTCAAGACTATTAGGGTTTGACAACAAATTTCTCATTTTTTCTTTTTTTATGATAGTTTGAAGTTAACAAATGCAATGTGCATTAAACGTTGTTAATGCTAAAATACACGTTAGAAACTATTATATGTATACTTTTACATGTAAAATATATTTATTTATATTTAATTTTCATCATTTTTAATAGAAATTGTACATATTTTAGCATTTGCATAATATTTTTTAACTTTTTTAAGTTGATAAATTTTTACAAAAATTCTTTTAAATTTTCTAAACTCTTCAAATTAATTCTAATTTTCAAAGGTCTAAGTTTGAGGCAAAGTCGAATTTTCGTTCCTTGGTCTTGTGTCCCATAATTGGGCCCATAATTGAAAAATGAAAAAGTTTGACTTCTAGATATTATTGGTCTGACACCCATATTGCACTCTCTGGGGGTATTATGCTCGTTCTTGTATATTAATCTCCTCACTTCCCAGGATGAGATAGTGACAAGACTTGAATAGAACCTTTGGGTTGCAAATCTATCTTTTTACCGACTACTCTGACGTCATGTTGGCTCTGCTCTAACCATTTCTTCAACATGTTCGTTTTAATTTTATCTTTCATTACTTGCATTTTAAGTTTTTAACATCAAATATTATTCATTTATCTGTTATTTCTTTACTGCCTAATGCTATTCCTCTTAACATAACCTGCTTTAATTTGTTTTTCTATTGCTTGCCTCTTTTTAATATAGGAGTATACTTGTTTTTTGTATGATATTGATGCAATTGCCTCTTTTAACCATTGAGATATGTTTGATTTTCACATGATAAAAGGCCTATGAACTTTTCCCTCCGTCTATGTTTCAGGTTATAATTTACTCACCTGCTCGAACTGCAACACAACAAGGTTCTGGAAAAGTTGGAAAGTGGAAAATCAATTTTTTGTCAACCCAAAAGTAGGTCGCATAAATCTAGATTCGTTGTTCTCTATTTTAGTAGCTTATTTAGGATAGCATGATAAACATCCTTATGATAAAGTTCGGACTTTGTTGCTCATCACAATGGTTGATATGAAAATTCCATCCTTGTAAATATAGAAGCTGCTTCCTTGATGATCTTTTGTTTTTTTTCAAAAAAAATCTTTTTTCAAATTTATACTTGTCAGACAATGTGTTAATGTCTTATATGTGCTTCTATTTTGTCATGTCTTATACTTGTCATGTTTTTAATGAATAAAGTAGACTTGTAAATTGCTTGTCATGTCATTGCATATTGTGTTGCTTTGTTTGACTGTCATTTATCCTGATTAAAATAATTTATTGATGGTCATAATCTTGTGTCCCTTTTCTGAAAACTGTGAACCGGTTAGCATTGAATGTAAAAGTTGCATATTTATGACTAATAAGTTACACTCTTTGCCTTCTTCTTCTTTACTAACACTTAATTATACCTGCTGAAAGTTATTTGTGTGCTTAAGCATCTATATGTTCAACTATATGGGATTTGAACCTTCTCCTGATTTTGTAATTTAAAAGCTGTTTCCTAGTTTATGGGGAACTTGTTATTTAGTGCCTTGTTTCTCTATATGTCAGTTAAGCAGTTAAGCACCCCTATGTCTATCTTGGTCAGTTCATGAAATCTGGGTTTCTTGTTAGTTTTACGCGTGTATTAATCTTAGTTCTTAGCTAATTTTGCATTCGAGTTTCAGGTGTCAATCCAAATTCAAACAAATTAATCTGCAAAATAAATATGCCTTAGTAGCAGAAACCCATAGGTCCTTGTCTGCAGTTGATACCATGTAAATGCACAGTTTATTATGATAATATTCATTCTGGAATTGATGCAAAAGCTAACTTTATCATTGTCTTCCAAAAATTGTCCTCTATTGTGGTAAATACGAAATAAGTTTACAAGTTATGTATTTAAGAATGTAAGATGACTCTTTGGGCTAAAAAAAAAAAAAAAAAAAATCTATAAAAGCTAAAAAGAGATCAATTTGTATTTTAGTGGATATTGCGCCTGGTAAAGCCTAATTTTGATGCCATGATAAATGTTTATATAAAATGTGAAAGCAACTGATTTTAAAGTTGTAGCTGTTGTAGGATGAAAATGAGGTAGTTTGTTTATCTAATATGAGGTAACCCATACATTTTTCAAAAGACACAACAACTAGAAAGAATATTGTAGGAGTTTGCAATCAATAGATGCAGATCTTTAGAATAAGCAAATTATAAACATTTCTTCTCTATGTACTTTGCATTTTTTTAATCAAGTGAAGATGTTGATTATCTAAGCTACAAGCTTGATACATCAATTGTTTCTCTTGACATTTTTTTATAATTATTATTGAAAACTTGATGAAATTATGCTATGTGAAGATTTCTATATAGTTGGATTTTAATCCATAAAATACAAGACAAACAGAATGCAAAAATATTTAGTCTTTACAACTGGTACTCACTTTTTGACTATAGATTTTGTAATTTTCTTACAAAATAAATAGTGAAATTATTTTGGTCTTTAGCAGTGTTTTAATGGTCATACCTAGGCAGTTGTCTAGGCAATGCCTAGGCATTTTAGGGAAAAGAGGCCTAAGTGCAATGGTTGGCAGGCACTGAGAGCTTTGTGAAAATTTTTAAAGAATTTAGGGTGTCTTTCTAATTTAAGAAGTTTTTAAAACAAACCTCATTTCTTTCAATAGAAAACTTCGGAACTTTTTTCGTCTTTACTGTATCCTTTCCATTTGCTTTGATTAAAATCATTGTTGAAACTCTGAAAGCCTTCATTAACCTTTCGATAATAGATATGTATTGTCCAACTTTTTGTTTTTACAAATGTAGGAAAGCTTTTGATTTCATTAAATCTCTTCGTAATGTGTATTGTGGATGAATTAATGTTTTGTGGATATGATTTTAGTTAATATGAAATGTTGTTTTTCATCATTTTTTGAAAATATAACATTTACGATATAATTCAATTAGTATGTATAATTGTGTATATGAACTATCCGACGAACTATTAGTAATTAATTTATTATATAGGGACTTATATTAGTAAATATTTTTTTTTCTCACTTGAGCCATGTCTAGGCTTTGCCTAGGTTATGCTTTATCTAAACAGCGCAAATCACCTAGAGATCGCGTTGGCGCCTCGAAAACTTTGGTCTCTTTATCTAGCTGAACCAATGAAGAAGTACAAACATTTTATTTAAAAACTCAAAACTGCGCAATGTTTTTTCTTTTCCCCCCAGAGAATATAAACAAAAAAAGGTCAAGAAGCTATATGAGGCTTAGACTTTATTCTGCAACTGTTTTGAGCCTGGAGCCTCATATCTAATCCTAGTCAGCTTGACTTCTTCCTTGGCAATTTTAAAACAATGTTAATTAATTTTTTGGACAAATAATGTTTAAGCTTTTAAGTTTTAAATTACTTGGGTAGATTGTGTTTGAGAGGGTGGATGGCTTAATTTGGTTATTACAGTGTTGCATTTGATAAGCATTTAGTGCCTGTGCTTTTCATGACCTTGGCAATGTAACTGGTATACTTAAAAATGGTGAAATCATTTGTGACTAAAGCAGGTTGCTTGATATGTACTTATGTGGTAGGGAAATTGATAGTGAGCATGTTATTTTAGGCAATGCAACTGCTTATTTTGGAATTTGTAATGTTTAATTTTAAAATTTTCATATTATAATATGTGAACTGTGCTGTTGATATTATAATGATAATCTTGCCGGTGATCAATTTGTTGAGAACATGTAACTTGGTCATGTTGTTTGTCTTGATGATTATCATGTGCAATATGGCCTGAATGAAGACAGTTCAATGGAGTGAATTAATATCACTACTAATATTTTTTGTCGTGCCTAGGGTATAAAATGCCTCTAATGTCTAAGCCATTGTAATTTATTTTCACACAGTTCATATAGTTTTCTATGGATGCTTGTCATGTGCTTGTATCTTGCCAGTGGGGGCCTGAGCTCCAACTTGAGCAACAATACGAAATATTTCACTTGTTGAAATTTGACCATTTTAATTGTTAAATTCACAATTAAGGTTTTGTAGAATTAAAACAATATGAAATGAGTTCGTTTTGTCATCATTGATTTCTACTTTGGCAGGTGGGAAAATCCATTGATGGGCTGGACATCAACTGGGGATCCTTATGCTAATGTTGGTGATTCTGCGCTTAGTTTTGACAGTGTGGATGCTGCAAAGGCATTTGCAGAGAAGCATGGCTGGGAATATTTTGTAAGTCTCATTTAATTATACTGTAGGAAGAGATGCTGCTCTACATTTTTATTGTGGTAACTTTTGTGTTTTCTCATTTCTTCCTTCTTCTTGAGCATGGGCGTCACTGTGGGAACTTTAGTCAGCCGTTTCTCTTATGTGTTATTAAGCAATTTCATTTTGCATCAGTTAATATTTATACATTACGTATAAATGCTCTGTGCCTTTTGAAAGGCCTAGAATATATGAATCATTGGTTTTATATATTTGTCAAAAATGATAGTAAATGAAGGTTGGTCCTTGTTACATTGTTTGATGTTGCTTCATTGTTGTGAGTTCAAACTTACAATTAACCTCTTTCTAGTTTGGTGGTAAGGGTGTGGTCATTGTTTCTTTGGGGTGTAATTGGGTTAGGTCAGTTTTCAGCCCAAAGCCCCACCTGACCCGATTAGGTTGGGTGGCCCTAGGCATGACCTGATGCAAGGACCTCCACTTTTATGAATGGCCAGCCATATTGACCCAATGTTAAGTTGAGTTAGTCGGGTTGGTTGGGCTTGGACCAAATTATTTTTAATTTAAAATAAAAAATCATATAATATAATATGATTTGGAAAAAGTTTTAAATAAAATTATATACTAAAACTGACAATTGAAAGTCCTTTGTTAAAATGTTAGGTTCTCTTTTAAGTTAAGTAAAACGATGAATAGGTTTATATAAGAAGGCAACTTGTAACGACCTGTATTTTTGGGCATCGAGTCAATGGGTTCGACATGTATTTTCATGTATGAATTGATGAATTATTAATGAAAATACAAGATTTTGTGATATTTGTATAACTTTCTAAATTATAAATGGGAAAAAAATAATTAATGAGTTGTAGTAATAATAAAATGAATTGTAGTAATGAGTTGTACTAATAATAAAAAATATAAGATGATTGGTGGCATAAGAAAAAACAAATATAAACGGAACTAATAATGAATTATTAATGGTAGGACCATGAATAATTATCATATGTTTCCTTATTGAAGACTCTCAACATAATGTTTCAAAATTGGAACATATTAATTTTTTTTTTTTTTTTTTTTTTCAATTTGGGTTTTTTTATTGAGGACTTGCAGCACTCGTGCTCCAATAGTGGAGGTCAAGTGCAAATGTTGAGTGATAGTGAAGGGTGGAAAACCTTTTTATAAGAGAAAAACTCAATTTCTCCTTCTTCATATGTAATGTGGGACTTGAAAAAAGAGAAAACAATTGCAAAACTTCTATGAGAGAAATTTTCATCTCTACATAGTTAAGGACTAACAAACGTTGTGAGATTAAAATAAGGGGAAGAAGGAGGTTCTAACATATATGGAAGAAAATTATTAAATATGGATAATAGAAATAAAACATAATAATTATTACATCATTTAGTTATACCTTTATAATTATATCATAAATGCATGTAAGTATATTTTAAAGATTCAAATTTAACGCAATATATCATATAATTGGTTATGAGAGCCAATTACTTATACACCCTTTTATTTTTTATATCTTAATTATTGTAACATTAAAATATATTAATTCAAAATTATTTTGTTGGGATCCCTTGCCAATATAAAGGGTGTTCCAATGGGCATCGCAACCCAACGAGCCATTGCCATCCATTGGCATGTTGGATCACGGTTAAGCCTATCCATTCGAACCAAACATTTTTCTAACAATCTTGTATTCTTTCATTCAACAACTACAGTATTACAAAAGGTTGTCTATAATTTATTGTAGGGGTTGGGTTATAAAACATACTACAAAAAATTGGTAGGTCTAATATACAAAAGGATCTCCATTATGTAGCGAGACACAAGATAACAACAGTGGAAGCTTTCAAAAAAATGACCTCTAGCTGATTACAATGGCTTTTTCCTTGTCTATTCAAAAGTTCCTGAAATGATAGAAGAAAAGGAAGTTAATCAATGTGGCTCAGTAAGTAGTAGGAGCTCTGCATTGTCAATGTATGCTTGAAAACATGTATACACAAGGATGCAGGTATGTCAAGAACAAGTCCATTACAAATAATATCATAGTAGCGTGATAAGGCCGAAAATCATGCAAATACAATGTACATCATAAGTACCAATTCATTGATATCCTGCATGTCCACAATCATAATCAATCGTGCTTAATGGATCTAAGATTCTTGAAAATCTAGGGACAAATTTCAGTAGATCTAGTGTAGCCTTACAAATTCGGAGCTATACCATGTTCAATAGATCTAGGATTGCTGAGAGGTTGGGTTCGACACCTAGCTGACCCAGTGTAGCCTTGCAAATCTAGAGTTATATCTCTACGAGTCTAGGTAGAGCCTCGCAGACTCGGAGTAATTCTGCATATGCAATTTTATGATTTTTGATAAGACCGGTTAAAATTTACCATGCATTTTCAACATAGAATGCATACAACTAAACATAGTATTAGTGTAGAAGACATTAAGATAATGTCGGATATACTACTCATAGCGGGTAGAAGGCAGGGTTCTAGTTCGCCATAAAGTAAACTGGTTGTCTAGTGAAACATTGTTATGTAGTTTTATTACCATATCCACAGATATTTCCCCACTTTCCCAGCTCAAAATTATCTTTAGTCATCTCTATTTTAGGTCCTTTGGAGTGTATTTAACCTTGACTTAGGTTCCTAAGTGTGAAAAAACACATAAAATCATAAGTCTACGCATAAAATCACACATGATCTCGATTTGCTGTTGCCGTGCGTCGCACTATGCAGCAGTGCACAAACTGTGTTTTTTCCATGGTTTTGGGATGATTTTTTTCCTTTTATTTTCTCTTTTGTTCCAAGAAATACTTCCTAGGAAACATGAATCCACGTATGAGTGAATGCTTATCAATCATAAACTCCCATAGTAAACCATTATTTCATCATCAAAATCAAAGATGAACATCAAAAAAATTTCAAATGGAATGTATACCCTCTTTTGGTTAAGTAGCTAGTCTACTTTTGATGCCTTGTTCTCATTTGACAATCTGTTCTCTGAGCGTTTGGTGGCATTCTCTTCTCCTAAATGCCCTCTCTTAAATCTCTAACACAAATCTGAGATCTTCTCCTTCTTTCCTCTCACGGCCCTCCCCAAGTTTGCTCAAGGAACATGTTCAAAATTAGAGAGTCGGACCTATATTTATAGAGGGTCTTTGCATGGTGTTATTTAAACCTCATGCTTCGCATGCCACATGGTGGACACATTTCGATAGGTGGCATTGTAAGCGACCACCTCATGCTTTGTCTTGTGCCATTTGATTTCATGTGTGTTTTGGGTGTCTCCTTGAAGTAGCCCAAAATGCCATGCTCAATTGCCCTTCTAGGCTTTTGGAAGGGGTTGATGTAGCGTGCTGCGATGCCCTTTGCTGCAATTTTCTAGGTTTGTCAGAATTTTCATATGACTGCCCCATTTTGCCCCTATTTCTTGAATTTCATTATTTGTCCATCCTTTTCCATCTTAATTATGAAAGTGCCCTCAAATTAAAATTTACTATAATTTCAGCCAATATTCATATTTTATATTCAAAGTAATTTTTCAACATGAAATTTAACACATTGACGTCACAAAAAATCAAGGTTGTCACAATTGTCCCTATTACTATTATCATATTAAAAAAAAAAAATCTATTTAGTTTAGATTTATTTTTTATAATAATAAACTATTTTTAATATTGTCATACTCAACTTTTATTATTTATTACATGTGTCAACTATATTTATATTTTGGTTCTATATTCACATTGAAATATTGCTTTGATAATTATCAAATTATGAATAAATATTATTAAGCCACTTGTTTTACAATTTTGGAACAAATTTATTTTACAAATTTTGACAAATATATCATATCCAACTTTTATTACATTTTTATATGTATTAAATTTAATTAATTTCATAATAGCTACTTGAAATATTATGTGATTTCTACTTTCAAAAAAAAAAAAAATATTATGTGATTTCTAGTACAAACTATTTTTTTCAATGAATTTTAACACATTACCTCTAACTTTTATTATATTATTATGTAAATAATTTTAGCATACACTGTATCCAACTTCAATTTCATTATTATGACATTGTAAACTAATGTTTTATTCTTATAAAATATTTTTTAATACATATTAATACCCAATTTTAAATTATTTTATGACCACATGACAACTTTAAATTATTAATTAGATTATATAAATACTAATATAGACTAATATTTTATTAGAATAAAGTATTTTTGATATGAATAGTATACCCTACATTGATTATTCTATGGTCATATTACAACTTATGGCAAATAATTTGAATAAAATTATTCCATAAACATTAAAAAAGGGATGGAAGATAATAAGGAAAATGTCAACTCATTATAAGGCTACAAATTGCAACTATTTGAAGAGAAAAAGAACTTGTAAGATTATAGGGATGGTAATTTAGGTTTACATAGGACGAACATGATAGGTCCTAACCATAGTGGTTAGCTAATGGTACTTAGGTTAGCCGCAATATTAGTATAAATAACGTCGAATGGTGGGTTTTGAATAGTCAGTCTATTTATTAGTGAATTGTATTTGGAGAGTCTATCTCTCTTGAATTGGCTAATATTGTTCTCAGTTATTGTTACGTTGCATTTGTTAATACAAATTCTGATCTTCTAATTAGATCCCTATCAAATTGGTATTAGAGCTCATTTCGAATTGCATGGCTTCTTTGAAGAAGGATGATTGCCTCGACAAATTGGAGAACAACATGATAGAGCTAAAAAAGGAGTTGCAGCTGCTGCTAGAACAGAAACAAACGCTGCAGATAATGGTTCAAAATATGGTTAAAGTGCAACAATTCTTGAAAGAAATCCAAGAATCTGTGCATTTGCTATCTCTGACTTTCCAAATGGGGAATCAAAGGCAAAGAATAAATGGAGCAGTATGATTGCATTTAGACAATCTTGAGCTATCACAAAAATAGATTTGATCAATCGAAGGTCATTGTCGTCGAGATCATCATGACTGGTTCCTATAACAAATCTAATTCTGAGAAATTGATTGGCGATGCTATCGTGAAACAATTAGTTGTGGATTTAATTAACAATATTTTCAATACAAACATCACGTTCAATTGGAGGTTTGCAGATCATTTCTTTCAGAATAACATTAAACAATGGCCGTGCAAGGTCGATTCACGAACGAAGATGATGAACCAGCAAATCGCACCATCTCTGGTGCGGTGGGCTTGCTATGGACAATAAGTCACTATTACAGCTACAGTTGCATGCCTAATTTCATGTAAATGAAGATTAGATCAGAGAAAGATGACGGTGTAAATCCTCTCGATTCAATCTGTCTATTGTGTTGCATTGATGGTCGTGAGTCGATGTGAGAATGGAGAAGAAGAAGAAGAAGAAGATGACGAAGCAAAGCAAAGCATTGTGTCACCAATGGTAGCTAGGGATTTTGCAATTGATCTGGACTTAAAATGTCGATTGTAGTGGAAGCTTTGGCAAAACCATCAATTGGTCTGCAAGATTGGGATCTAGGTGATAGTCGAGTTTTGCTCATAAATGACAGTAGTGACACTATATTGTTGACTCATCATGATTTTGCCGGTTCGAAACTGTTGATTTTCTTCTCTCTATCGTTCAGACTTGTCATCCTATTGTCGGAGCCAGGGTTCATTTCCCCAATTTAAATGATGTGATTGGGGTCTTTGTGGCTGGATACTGTGTGAAAATCCCTAATGGAGTGTTGGATTTCCAATCATAGTTACTGGCAAGCAGTGAGATCAACATAGTCTTGAGGTTTGTGACTAGCTTCTCTTTTCATGTTGTGGCATTGAGCACACTTGCTGAGTGATGCCATTAGATATTTCGAACTCATTTTCTAAAGAAAAGCTATCTAGGGTTGCTTCCCAAGCACATAAAAAAAGGTGCTCCTTCAACCTTGAGGATAAGGTTATTTTTGGTGTGAGGGTAATGATAGGTCCTAACTTTAGTAATTAGTTAATAACACTTAGGTTAGCCACAATATTAGTATTTATAAAGTTCAGTGGTGGTTTTTGAATTAGTCAGTTTATTCATTAGTGAATTGTATTTGAAGAGTGTGACCCTCTTGAATTGGTTAGTTACTGTTTTCAATTACTGTTACATTGCATTTCTTAATACAATTTTTGATCTTCCAATTGGGTTCCTATTAGAACATTCTCCAACTTTTCTCATTAAAGCAATGTGGGACTAAAAGTTGAGAGAAATCTTTACGTTTTAACTTCTCGAAAGTTTGTTTGTTTTGGGAAGAGAGGAGTGGAAAATCTTTCTAACCTTTAGTTCCACATTGCTTGGGTGGAATAGATGGAGAAGTTGTCTTCCTATATAAACCCAATCACCCTTTTCACTTAACTTAAAGTAAAGCCTTGGACTTTAACAAGAGGCTTTCAATGGAGAGTTTTAGCACATAATTGCGTTTGAAACTCCTTTGAAATCATATTATATAATATGATATTTTGATTTTAAATTCAAAAAAGTAATATGGGGCCTTCAAATCCAATTGATTCAACTTGACATTGGGTTGGTTGGGTGGCATTGAGTCCAATCTGGTGCCACCCAACCTAATCAGGTTGGGTGGGGTTTTGGATTAAAACCCAACTTGACCTGACCCTACCCTAGTAGACCCCTTAGCAAGAGATGATGATTATTAGTCCAAAGTCCAAACCTTTATTTACCATGGCTTTTTTGCTTTGTTTTGTTTTGTAATGAGTAACCAGATTATGCCTACTTAATATTTAAGATTGGAGTCATGCAGAGCAAAACAATGGTGCTGACATGTAATATTGTCATTTATTTTCATAACACTCAATAACATTGTGACAACATTGATTACCATTATGTGACTGCACAGGCTCTAGATAATTAAAAAAAGCAAAAAAATGGAGGTAGTTAACAGTCTTGGGGTATTCAATTTTGAAATTAGTGTAAGAATTGGGTTGGATTTATGTAGTTATAGAGCGAGGAGGTACATAATATGGTATCTTTTGGAATCTCAAGCATTTCTGATGCTTATAAAAAATAAAAAAATTGAACACGCTCCTAGGGGCATTAGCATGATGGTTGCCTCGGATACAATGCCTATTCTTAACACTATGATGCTGAGACTTACGTCTCGAGTTCGACTCATCCATCCACCAATTGAGTCTCTTGTTATATGTTGGGTCCTAGCCTTAAGAAGGGCTTGTGCACCCCGTGGTGGAGTAGTCGGACTGAAGCCTGGACACCATTGCATCAAAAAAAAAAAAAGTAGAACATAATCATGCATAAAGGCAATATCTGGTAGGTGCGTGAATTAGAAAATGATTCGAGTTATATAAAAATAATTAATTGGTTATTATGTAGTAGTTGGATCATATTCTTCGCAAGCTACACATATTCGGTCCAGTTAATGTCAATACAATTAGAACACCTTTCTTCTTACTGCACATTTTAAATTTACTTGCTAACTAACACACACACAACTCAAGTCATATACAACCTTTTCTCATCTACATGGCGTTGATTGCATGAATATTCTTCCTCTACTTTGCTATATTCAGGTCTAAGTCAATGGTTAATATTGGAAGTATGCTTATCCTTCTTTACTTTTATTATTTCCTTATTTTATTTATTTTTGTTGTCGATGTTATTTAGGGTCTTCCATTTTCTCTATCATTTCGTTACTGTTAATTGTTAGTAGGTTACTCTTCCTAACCGATGTGTCTAACACTCTTTGTTTTGTGTTCAGAATCTCTAATTGGGGTTGTGTCTTGCTATTTCTTTGGCACACTTCATTAAAAAAAAAAAAAGAAAAATTATGCCTCAATATTTCGTGCAATATCCACAGTACCATTTAGTTAATATATTGTTTCTTTGTTGTCTAATATTCTGTTACATAATGCATAATTGGGCATGTCTTGTGTCACTCATTATGCTCTAGAAGCACTCCTCCACTTGGGCCATTGTGCTTTATGACTCACATCCTTGCTTATTTCTCCCAGTATTGAATGATTATCTTAAATACTTTAGTTGTTGTTCCTTGCCCTTGGCTTTGAACTCTTAATCAACTCTTTCTATGCATTTGTATTTCTGCTAAAATTATATTTAGAACACTATCATTTAGAACTAACATACACCATGCAATATCTTCATTAATAGGTTTAGTCATTTTCTCCATTTATTCTGCAAAAAGGTCAGAACTTAAGGTTGATTGTTGGTGTAAATTTCTACTAGTTATATCTCGATGTACTCTATTATAGGTTTTCTCTGGAGCAATAAAAGATCAAGTGAAAATCTCTTTCTTTTTCCCTAAACCCTAACCCGAGACACTCTTGGTTAATATTTGTAATAAGAAAATGGTTCCATGGTGAATCTCAACTCAACTCGCTAAGCCTTTTCCATCTACATATGGTCAACTAAATGAATTTGCTTCATCTACTCTACTCTACTAAGGGTTAAGTTGACATTTAAATTAGAGGTAGTCAGATCTCTTCAATTATTTTTATATGTATTATTTTAGGTCATCCTCTACCTCCAATATTACCATGGATTGTAAATATGTCAATCTTCCTAGTTGGAGCATTAAATGGTCTTGTTACATGTGTTCAAGAATGTCTTGATTGTCTCTCTTCCATGGTTAATTTCTCATTCATAAATCTAAATTGACTTTTTGGCATTAAGGTTTTGGCTCTTACGCAATTCACTAATTCTCTACTGCAATTGCATCTTGTATCAATTTAATGTCTATAATTTGTAAGTTCTAGACTTCCCCTTTATTTTTACATGTAGGTATTAAAATGCTTTCCTCCAATCTTTGGGCATTCTTTTAGTTGCTACAATTTAATTAAACAATATAGTAAAGACACAACTTATTGTATGTCCTCCAGAATGTCAATGGGAATGCCTTATAATTTAGATATCAGGTTACAACACCAAATTGAATTTTAATGACACTCACCTCACACATTAAATATAACAAATGTCATATATCGTCTATGTGCAAGTTGAATCACATTTATGTAGGCTCTATGTGGATGACTAAATCAGTCCAACTTAACAAAATCTTTTCCAAGATACATAGTTCAATCACATTAACGCATTTCTTTGTTTTTCTCTGCCGAGGGTCAAATCTTATATGGTATTGTTAGTAATCATACTCTTTCTAATGACCTTTACCCACGTTTTCGAGATATAGTTCTTCCTTGGCATAATCAGCATTGCACCACTTTCCATAGCCGAACAGTCCTTGCTTTCATGCGCGTGAACAAATTTTATTGGTTGTGTTTCATTTTGTTTGGAGCTATTTCTTAGGTCTTTTCGTTTTTCATAGGTATGTGACTATCTTAATGAATATGACCAGAGATTGAGTAAAATGTAAATATTGAACCTTCTTGATGGCTATCATGTCCACCAGTTGGATGTTATCAACCAAATGTTAAATCCATGCATTCAATCTTTAGACAAACTTGACCATTCATTTCATTGTCATAGGTTTGGCTTACTGTTGTGTGTGCTGCACAAGAATTATGCCATGTGAATATTATTTGTCAATTACTTCTTTTTATCCTCCTATGTCAGACATTGCTTTTTAATGACTTTTTGAACCCTCCTGCAGGTTAAGAAACAGCATACAACTCTTTTGAAGGTTTGTATTCTTCTTGCTAACTTTGTTCAATTGCTTAATTATTTTGTTTGGTGCTATGCTTTGATATGCAGCCTCATTCTCTTCTGTGCAATGTCAAATAGTCATTTTGATGTATGATTTGACTCAATGACACATGCCTACATAATCTGAATGTTAAGTTAATGAAATCCTAGCACAAAAATGCTATGCTTCAATATGCACCCTCATTCGTTTATGTGGAATCTCAAAATAGTCTTTTTTTTGATTTATGATTGACTTAGGGATGCATGCTTCATTATCATCATCATCATTATTGTTGTTATTATTGTTATTGTTATTTTGTGGTTTGATGTTTTAATATTCATCTTCAGACTTGTTTATGTAATTGTTGCAGTTCAAACTATCAGTAGATTCTCTCCTTATTCATTTATTTTTTGCACACAGTTTTTTTGGGCATCACATTAAGGCCTAATAGGGGAAAAAATCCCAACGTTTTTACTTTTTGGCGAAAAATTCTGACCTTTCAAATTTGACCATAAATTATAAACTTTTCATTTATGTATCAAATTCTATCCAACAGATAGTTGGCATGGCCATTGGGACACTGTTGCTTATGTGGAACCCAAGTGGCATATGACGTGGCAATATAACATTTGGGTTCTCCCACGTCAAATCAGAATGCCCATTCATTACCATAAATCCCAAAATACCTAATTTTTTTCTTTTTCTTTTCTACTTGTTTGGTAGCTTGTTCTCTGAAGAAGGAGAAGAGAAACAGGAAGAAGTGGCAACCCTAGAGAAAAAGTAGAAAAGGAAGAAGAGGAGGAAGAGAAAGAAAAGCGGGAAGTCAAAATGACTAAACGAGCAGAACACATGACTAAGCACAGGAACATTAATTTAATTTAGATTTTGATTAATATTCCTGTTGGGACCCCTTCCCTAGGGTGAAGGGCGAGTCGACCAACACAGTGCTCTAACAAACTCACTCGCAAGCTGAGCTTACCAAAACATTGTTAAGCCTCCTTCTTTTTCATTACACAACATCATTAGAGTAATCACAAGAGATATGGAAGTAGGTAATCAATTAATTATAGTAGAATCTTTTTTTTTTTTAATTTAAAGAAAAAGTGTTTATGTACAGTCTTTTCTATGTAGTAGTAACGAAAATGTAATAGTCAGAATATCTATAATGTTTTCTTCACCTCCTATATATCATACTAACTCTCAAAACAGTAACCTACGTGAAGAGACCTACCAAAATAAAGGAAGCGCACATTACACGATGACCACCTTCTTGCCTTTGTCCGCAGAAAAAGAACGTGGAATGTTAGAGTAGTGAGCCAATTTTTTATTTTATAGCAGCCAAGTGAGTAATGTAATTTAATGTGTAGCTTAGAATAAGAATTCTATAAAATAATGTCATGTATACATGCACAATAATAATAATAATGCGAATAAGTGTAATGGTTAACAAATACTAAATCCACAATGTAGTCATGTACCTTCCATTTTGAAAATGATTTTAATGCTAAAAACATACGCTGAAGCTCTCCATAGCCTACAAGGCAATAATAAATCCACTCGAGCGGGTGTATGTAACGGTTAGGCGTATTATCATATCATATCATAGGGATCCGTTAGCTCATACCTTAGGTATGACGATCTCAGATCCTCCATAAGGGACGGCCACTCATCCTCAATACTCTACCACATCCAATATCCTAACTTGCACTATTGGACCTCAAGATTTGGTGCACATTTTCTTATTTAAAAACCCATTTAAAGATTGCAAATGCATTTTAATATGTAATAATATTTCATTTGTTAACATAATAACAAGTTTAAATGATAAATTAGAAAACACTACTCATAAGGATGCTCGGCTTCCTGTATTCTCGTAACCGGTCGCGTCCCACTAGCGTTTGATTTTGCATAATCAACAAAGTTTCTTATTATCTACATAAAACTTGGTTTAAATCTAACTTTATGGTCCTTGGTCAATCAAATGATTGACTCCATCAATTGTGGTTTATTTATGGATTTGGTCAATACAGTCAACTCTAACTAAACTTAACACTTGTCAACCTGTCTGACCGATAGGGTCAACATGGTCAACAAAGTCAATTTGTGTCAGTAAGCCCTTAATATTGACCCAAAATACCAAAAATCTGTATTGTCGACATGTGTTCACTTTTGGTACATAATGACCAACCATTTTCATAAATTTGGCAGTTCAATATAGTAAATAGGAAAAAAAAAATATAATTATTTTCTATCTTACACATTTTTTCCAAATAAGTATTTCATAATGTTACACAACATTGTATATATAACATTATATAACATTTTTTTTTTCCTATTATTTAACATTATAACCCTGCATACATTTTTTTCGATATTTATTAATTAATCTTCAAATCGCATAAATGCGAATTTAATATATCAATTGACCTTTAAAAATTCTAATTTTAGTGTCATTGAGTTCAGAATTTTATTCTAGGCATTTTAGTACCCGCCAACTAAAATTTTAGTGTTAATTGGTATACTCCCCGTGTGTCGACTTTCAACTATCATATAAATTCATAGGGTCTACAAGGGGTACTAATAAACTAGATATCTATGTTCTACTCGTTGATATGAACACAATTATATATATATATATATATATATATATATATATATATATATATATATATATATATATATATATATTTATTGTGTAGTTTTACTCCTAATGAAAACATACACAAATTTTGGGTCACACAACAGACTAACACAATTTATGGAAATTACACAATAAAAATTAAAATTCATAACTTCTACAACAATTCTGAATTGAAAAGAGATAAAAGTAATTTACCCCGAATGTTGAATCCTCGAGAACGGATAACTTCTCTTTTTCCTTTTTACTTTTCTTTTCTTCTCTTTTGCTCTCTCTCTCTCTCTCTCTCTCTCTCTCTCTCTCTCTATCTATATCTATCTATCTTTTCTTTTTCTTTCTTTTCTGTCTTCTGTTTTTCTCTCCTTTTTCCACCAGCTCGTAATCACTTATTAATTATCTTCACACACATCATTATCAATATATGATTATATATATATGATTATATATATATATATATACACACACACATGGCAATTAAGTCTTTTCATTTAGTTAATTCATTTCATTCATCATTTTTTTTTCTAAGCTTCCATTAAATATATATTACCATTATTATCATTATTTATTTTATTTTTCACTTAATACCCACATTAATTAATACCATTGCCGAAAATTACGTATTACCCTTTAATACACACATTAAATTATACAATACCCATAAAATAAGATATTTTCATTTATAATTAATTAATTCAAACATGAAAATACATGTCGAACCCATCGACTTAATGTCTATTTTCCCTTTTCTTCCTCTTCTTCTTGTGATTTCCCTAGGGTTGCCTCTGCTTCCTCTAACTTTCAACAATGAAATTGTAAAAAACAACAAAAACTTTGTCTGTCACAGCCTTCTCCCATCAAATGGGTCCAATTACTATCTATAAATGCTCAATTCTCATTGACCCATCTTATCTTTTCTTGTTCTTTTCAATTTCCACTGATTCCCAGAAATATTCACACCTGATTTAGTCCCAAAAGGACGGAACTTGTTGTCAATTGTGGGTTGTTTTTGGCAATTGCATCAATGACGACGAGAATGACTTTTGGGTTTAAGAGCTTGTTGGAGATGTTCTTGGCGGACGTGCAGATTATGGAAGGGAGTTCTTTGAAAAATAATAATAAATAAAATATATTATTAATTAACTCTAAAATGCATCCTTTCATGTATTTATAATTGATTATAAATTTATTCAACGAGATTTAGATTATTAATTTACTATCAAATTCATGTTCCCCCTTTCTTCCTTTTCTTCCTGCAATTTCCTGGGGTTGCCTCTTCCTCCTTTTTTTGGTCCTTTGGAGAACGTGCGATTAAACAAGCACAAGAGAAAAAAATTAGGCATTTCGAGCTTTTTTTATTGTTATGAATGAACATTTTAATATGTTGTGACAGCTCACAAGTTGTCTAATTGCCACATCTCCTGGAACTTGGGTGCTAGATACGCAAACGTGCTCCAACGGCATAGGCCAATTGTCTATAGGATAGAATTCACTACATAAATGAGATGTTTGTATTTTATTGTGAAGTTGAAAAGATTAGGAATTTTTTGCCAAAATGTATAAACGTGAGGATTTTTCCGCCTATTAGCCCTTAAATTAATCTTGCCATTAAACCTGAGTAAATTTGGTAAGGGGATCATATTCAAGTATTTTGGGTTTGTTAATATTGATATCAGGATTTAGACATTTTCAGCACATATCTATTAGAGCTTAAGATGTGTATACCTCTTAACATTTTCTGACATTATTGATTATAGGATTTGATGATTTAGTCCTGAGGCCTGTAATCTAGTGCCAGTGATAATGTTAATTGGAGAAGTTGATGATGATGATTCGACAGACTTTTGCACATTCATAAAAGAGAGATGGGTCAATTATTATGTCATTCTAGTACCATAGAACAATATCATAGCAATTAGATGCTAAGTGTAGAAAATTAGGTGTAATTTGGAAGATTATAGTTCAATTACAGTCAAGTTATGTTCTGCAATTCTGATTTCACATAAATATCTTTGGGATTTAGGACTTTCTTTTGGTTTTTCCAATGGGAGATTGTTTTGTCCTTTTTGCTCTTATGGGCTAAGCAAACATCACTAATTGACTATTTCATGTCCTTATAGGCTTAAAGGAGGTTTGTTTGTTCTATTTGTTCTTTCCCCTCTACGGAGTTTAAGCAACACAAAAAATATAACTGGTCTAAGTCTATCCAAAGGTTCCTCTTTGCTAATTTTTTGTGATCATATTGATGAGAATTGGGAGAAAAAGATATATATATATATATATATATATATATATATATATATATATATATATATGTATGTATGTATGTATATATGTATGTATGT
>JAJIYU010003690.1:0-26035 GCA_030144865.1 Tinospora cordifolia
TCTCATGTATGTGATTTTTGGATGAATTTGAAATGGGTGGTTTACTGAGATCCGGTTATAGTGATTGTTACCTTTTGATAGTGTGTTATTCAATTTTCCCTCAAGTAATCTTTTGTTTCGTTTAATTTATTTATTTGTTTTTCATTTGTTTATCTATTCATTTATGTTTTCCAGGGTGATAAATTGACAGTGATGTTACTCGTTGGAATATAGCGGTGTTTGGTTACTAAAACTTAAAAATTCTAATGTCTTTATGTCTACTTACTTGTGGTCTTTGTTTTATTAGAGGGATGATATGGAAGTGCTTGATGAACCTCTCTATGCAAATTTTCTTCGAGTAACGGGAGTAGATAGGCCATATCGCGAGGAGGTTTTATCCAAAATGGTACTTAAATTGATTCATCATCTCAATTTTTGTTTATAGTTATTATGATCAAATTTCATCAATCCCAATGTTATATTATTATTTTTTATCTTTATTTTTTTAAAACTCAATCAAGAAAGAAGTGGACAAATCAGTGTTGTTCTTGAACGATGATGAAAAGATTATAACTTTTTCAACATAGCTGTCGATGGATACGTGAAAAAGATGAGAAGTCTTTTTGATCTAATGAGATGCTCTGGTTTTCTGGTTATTGATATGCAATTACTTGATAAGATAAACCCTTCTATAAATAATTTTTAGTTACCTTAACTTACCAAATTGGTTTCTGTCAAAATAAAATAAGATAAAATAAAATAAAAAAATAAAAAAAAATAAAAACCTTAACTGGAGGTAAATAGACCTGATCTTAGAGTTTCTTTGAAGTTTGATTTCTCTAAGCGTTCATGATTGAAAGCCGACTGATGAAGATTCTATGAAAGGTCTACAGGTTTATAAATCTGGCCCATTTTACTTATAAATTAGGTAAACAAATAATAGTGAATAACAAAATATGATTTTTGTCACTGTTATCGTTGTTGTTGTTATTATTATTATTATTTTTTGAAAAGAAACTAGATATTATATATTACTTAAAAAAGTGCATCCAGATGAGATATCTGGCAATAACGTTTACACATATTACATGGAATTAAGGATTTCACCCCCGTTACAAAGCCATTCCCCAAAACTATATCCTTTTCCTAATCTAGAGGTTGAAATCCTGGTAGCAAAAAGTGCATTAGATATTTCCCATATGAATTTGAGCTGCTTTCTTTTGTCTTAAAAAATCCTTGCGTTTCTTTCCTCCCAAATAGCGTACCAGATAGTGAACAAAATTGTCTTCCAAAAATTGTTGAGTTTTTGAAGTAGAAACTACATCTGGTATTTGGAAAGTATTGTCATCTAGAGGAGGTACAAAACTTCTGTGCTTTATGTTCCACCATCTCCATAATTGCTTCACCACCTTGCACTCCGAAAACAGGTGTTGCATTGTCTCAGCCGCATCCCTGCACATCACACAAATTGAAGGATTTAGGTGACAGCTAGGAAAGTGCTTTTGGATATTCTTATTTGTATTTAGTTTCCTTAAGCATATGAGCCATGCTAGGATTTGGGCTTTTGTAGGAGCTTTAGTTTTCCAAATAAAATCTGATGGGAAATAGGACAGTTGGCTTTCTTCTTCATTTAAGGACTCTAAAAAGGATCTAACAGAGAAAATCCTGTTTGGTTCTCTCATCCATTGCGGGCAGTCTGCAGCAGTATTTCTTTCCAGCTGAAAGCCATATAGTGCTGTTAAGATGCCTTCCATCTCTCCCATCATGTCTTCTCCAACATTCCTCCTCAGGCATAGATTCCATCCCCAATGAGTTCTCCCTTCTTCTAGATTGTTGAATCTAAAATCAGCAACTGTTCCCGCTGGCTTGTTGGATAACCTTTAGATATGAGGAAATTGTTCCTTAAGACTTGCATTGCGGCACCATATATCCTCCTAAAAAACGATGGATTCTCCACTTCCTACTTTCCACCAGATGTGTTTTCTGAATTTACTGTAAATGTTATGGATATCTTTCCATGGGGAACGATGGCTGCAATTGCTCTTAATGCCAGCTTCCTTTCCTTGAGCTTTGGAACCATGAATGCTTTTTATTACTGTAGCCCACAAAGCCTTGGGATTCATTTGGAGCCTCCATAGCCATTTGCCTCTGAGGGCAATATTTCTTCTCTTCAGCCCGCCTATGCCCAAGCCCCCTTTATTACTACTTTTGCAGACTTGAACCCAGTTAACTAGGTTGCATCTTTTAAGGTCTTCATTATTATTCCATAGAAAATCTCTCATTATTTTTTCAATGGTGGCTGCAACCTTTTTAAGAATCCTGAAGATAGACATATAGTATGTTGGAATGGCCTCCAGCATTGTTTTTATTAACAACAGTCTACGTCCTCTTGAGAGAAGGGCTTTCTTCCAACCTGCCATTCTTCTCCTTGCTGTTTGAATAATTGGTTCCCAAAAGTCCATTCTGTTCGGATTTCCCCCTAAGGGGACTCCTAGATATTGAATGGGCCACTGCCCATTGGGGACATTTAACACTTTAGCTAGATTAGCCACAGTTTCATGCTGCATATTAATCCCCAAGAGTTGACATTTCTTCTTGTTAATATTCAGCCCTAATACATAACAGAACGTGTGCAGAATTTCTTTTATAATATGCAGATTTTTGTTGTTCTTCATAAACATTAGGCAGTCATCTGCAAAAAGTAGATGAGTAAGCTTGATTTTGTCCTTCCCTACACTGAATCCTTCCAGCTTTTCCAAATCTGTTGCTTTTTCCACAATTCTGGAACAAGCATCTGCCGCCAAAGTGTATAGAAAAGGGGACAAGGGATCTCCTTGCCTAAGGCCCCTCTGAGTGTTCACCTGCCCTCTAGGCTTCCCATTTATAAAAACTGAAAAATTTATGGATGTTAGGCAGGCCTTTATCCATCTTCTCCACCTCTTTCCGAAGCCTTTTTTCATCATAAGCCTTTGCAAAGTCTACTTTGAGAAGAAGGCCTTCTTTCCCTTTTGACCTGTACTCTTCTATTGCCTCATTTGCAATTAGAATGGCATCGGTGATTTGCCTATCCTTTACAAATGCCATCCGTTTGTCACTTATAGTGATGGGGAGGACTTGATTTAACCTGTTTGCCAACACCTTTGCCATCATCTTGTACAAACTTGTGGTGAGGCTGATCGGCCTGAACTCCTCCATACGCATAGACTCATGCTTCTTTGGAAGCAAGTGTTGACTTTCCTGTTGATTATTGCCTCTTGCTGGAATTCTTCCATGCACCTATAAATGTCCTGGTTTATTATTTCCCATGTTTTTTGGAAGAAGGCCATTGTGTAGCCATCCGGACCCGGAGCCTTTTCTCCATCAAGCTGAACACCGCTTCTTTTATTTCCTCGATTTGGAAATCTCTTTCCAACCACCTCCTGTCCTCCTCACTAATTGGGTGCCAATTCACTCCTTCAATACCCTAATTGTAGACCTGATCATCCTTGAACAGATTGCTGAAATATTGGGTAATGATGTTTTCAATACCTTCTTCATCTTCCACTACTCTTCCTCTTTTATCTTCCAGTTTTGTGATCATGTTCCTGGATTTTCTAAGGGATAAGATCCGATGGAAGAATCTGGAGTTCACATCTCCTTCTTTTGCCCATTTTAATTTGGCTCGCTGCTTGAGCCTCCTTTGGGCTCTACAGTCTAAGAGCTGGATCTCCTCAATTATCTTCTTCCTTTCATTTAAAATTTCTGCTAGGCCTTCCTCCTCCTCCTCCCCTTCCAGCCTGCTGTCAATACTGCTGAGGGCTTTGTTAAGTTTCGTTAATTTTGCCTCTTCTGTTTCCATCCTCCCTCTGCTCCATTCCTTGATTTTTTGTTTGAGGTTTTGAAGCTTTGTCATGAACTTATATCCTTCCCATCCTCTACTCAGATCTGCTTCCCATTCAGTTTTAACCATTTCCAAGAAATCTTTGTGGTTTAGCCACTCATTATCAAATCTGAAAGGCGTCGGACCCCACTTGACCTTCTCTGTTTCCAGCAGGATTGGCCAATGATCTGAAGTTATTCTTTGAAGACCCCACACCCTTTGGTGTTCAAATTTACTGCCCCATGCATTGTTATGGAAGAATCTATCCAGTTTAGTTGTTGTTATTATTATTTGCCTAGGATCAATTTCAAAATAGGCAATGACTACCTTCTTAGCAAAAGGCAAGTCGGCATTGTTTCTTCCAGAATAGCCATCAAGGACCTACGTTATGGGAAAGAGAAATTGGGGTTGTTGTTTGGAGGTCAATGAAAAAAAAAGGAGAAGAGAATGAATGTATGAGAGAAGAGATTAACAATATAACAATTATTCTAATGCTTATCATTGTGACAACTTCTTCACTGGCATGAGAAGAGATCAGCAATATAACAATAGGGTGGTACCCACCCTATTGCTTGAAACATTTTTCCATCACTTGCACATGCTACACGGCCACCAACCAAGGCTGTTTCACTTATAGTAGTGTTTTGGGTTTTCATTTTGGTCATCCTTCTCATCAATAGGGCTTGATATCAGTCCAAAGAAAAGAAGATTAATAAATGATTAGCTTGCTCGCTCAACATGGATATAGCAATTCATTGTGTCTTTAGATACAATAAAAAATATTACCCCAAGGACTTCTTATTCTTAGAGCTCAAACTATGTGATTGAATAAATCTCCGACAGGATGTGCTTAAGGCAGTTATGGAATTTCATATTTCGGGAATTGTCAACAAATGCACCAACGAGACATATATCCAGCTCATCCCAAAGAAGAACAATTCCAGGAGAGTTGAGGACTTTTGCCCTATTAGCTTGGTCACCAGCCTGTATAAGATCATAGCCAGAGTCTTAATGAAGAGATTAAAGGAAGTCATCAAGGACACAGTTGCAGAATCGCAGATGGGTTTTGTTAAAGACAGACACATTTTAGACGCGGTCCTCATAGCAAATGAAGCCGTGGAAGATTATAGGGACAGCCACAAGGAGGGAATAGTGGTGAAAATTGATTTCTCCAAGGCCTATAACTCAGTCAGGTGGCATTACTTGCTCTATGTCCTAAAAAGAAAAAGGCTTTGGTCCCAAATGGTGTAAGTGGATCATGGGTTGCCTATCCTCCGTCCATTACTCTGTCTTCATAAATGGAAGACCAAGAGGAAAGATCAAGGCTTTTAGAGGTTTGAGACAAGGTGATCCCTTCTCCCCTTTTCTCTACGTATTGGCAGCAGATGACCTCCAAGACATTCTTAAAAAGGCTGAAGAACATAGCTTGAGAGGATTCGAGATAGGGAGAAATAAAATCAGATTATTAAATCTTCTCTACGCTGACGACTCCTTGTTTTTCCTCAGCAATGACGAACGTAGTTGGAGGCTACTCAGGGGAGTCCTTCAAAGTTTCTCTCTTATTTCAGGGTTAAAGCTCAACTTCCAGAAGAGTCAAATTGCTGGCATTAACCTTAACACTTCGGACTTGTCCAAAGCAGAATGCATTCTGAAAATCTCTGCAGGTAACTAGCCTTTTAAATACTTGGGATTGCCCCTTGGAGGCAACTGTAAGTGAATTATCTTTTGGAATCCGGTGGTCAAGACCGTCAAACGCAAAATTGAAGGCTGGAAAGGGAGTTATTTGTCCAGAGGGGACATGCTTCTTCTGATCAAATCTGTCTTAGAAGCTCTCCCTTCCTACTTCATGTCAATTTTTCAAATGCCAGCTACTATCAGGAAAGAAATAGAGAGATGTATCAGAAACTTTTTCTGGAAATCTGAATCCGCTGAGAGGCCTCAATTCTTAGTGGGATAGGACAAGATATGCAGACATAAAAATAGAGGAGGATTGGGTGTAGGCATCATGAAATACAGAAACTTGGCCATGTCTGCTAAGTGGTTATGGAGATTTTCTATGGCGAAGTTGTCCCTGTGGAGAAGGGTCATATCCAGTATTCACGGCACCTCTCACTATGGCATGGAAGCAGGTCTCAATAATAGGGTCTCAGGAAGATCTCCATGGAAACACATTTTCTCTATCTATCCTAGATTTCTGAACTGTATCCAATGGAGAATAGGCAACGACTCTAAAATTTGGGCTTGGGAAAACACCTGGAGGGGACAGCGGCCCCTGAAAGAGGACTACCCGAGATTATATAGGCTGACCAGATGTCCGAAGGCCTCCCTTCAACAGATGAGGAGTAATGACCCGGAGAACTCCCACATCAACTCTGGCTAGAATTTCAACTTTAGGAGACCATTAAAAGAGGAGGAAATCGAAGACTTGGCTGAAGTGCTGCAGATTTTGGGCCGAGTCCAGCTTGGGGATTTAGAAGATTCATGGAGATGGAATCATGAAGATAATGACACCTTCTCCGTTAAGTCTTGCTACGAAGCTTTCGTGGGTCAGGTGGATGCAGACACTAGAATTGAAACAGACAATAGATTTCTCTCCATTTGGAAATCCCCCATTCCTACAAAAACCAAAATTTTAATGTGGCTTGTAGCACTAGGCAGATTAAACTGCGCCACTGAAATGCAGTTAAAAATGCCTAACAGTTATATTTTCCCTTCTTGGTGTTGTCTGTGTAGGAACGCTGAGGAGGACGTTGGTCACCTTTTTTGGCAGTGTAGATCGTTGAAAGTTGTTTGGAAATTTTGGAGTGATCTTCTGCCTGCAATCGATGCCCCGACAGAAGACCCTTTCTCCTTCTCAATTCCGGCCTCGATTCCACACAAACTTAAACGGTTCTGGTGTTTAATTAGATTTGCTATCTGGACAGCCATTTGAGAATCCAGAAACAGTTGTATATTCAGGAATGTAAGGGTGGATAGTAGTAGTATTAGCCACAGAGCAGTGTACCTTTTTGCAGTTTGGGTTGCTAATGCAAAATGGGGGGGTGGGTATTCCCTGGGAGATTGGATGAGAGGATGACCCTCAATTTTGCAAGGTCTCTTGTAAGGGTTTATTCGTTTTGTATGGACATCTCGTCCAAACTTCCTATCTTACATTATTAATAATATCTCAGTTTCTATTTCAAAAAAAAAAAAAAAAATCTTTCTCTATCTAGTGAGTGTTGAGGATTCCTCCCCCCTCTCCTTCCTTTTGGACCACATATTCTATATGTATGTATGTATGTGTATATATATCTTTGTAGGAACTACACATGGAGAGATTTCAACCACTCTTACGAGAGATTACAATTCTTTTGTACAAACACAGAAAAAAAAAATGAAATTGGCATGTTATCGAATTCTAACTATTTTGAAGTTTCAAGTTTCAACTATGAATTACAGGACTTGATCAATATTTCTGATGAAGTTCTTGTCAATAAACTAAAAATGAAAAATCAAATGATTACTGAAATTAAAACTTTGGTTAACTTCCAACCAATGAAATAAAGAAAGAAGAAAAGTATTTTGACAGAGAGATAGAATTCCAAATTAACTTCTTGCAATGAACATTTGTAAACAAATATGCAAAAATAGCTTTTCACCTTTTTCTATTTTTTCATTTTGCAGTCTTTGCTGCCTTTTATGCTTTACTTTCTTGGGTTTGTCATATCTTTTATTTATTGCCATTGACTATGAAATATGGTTCAAATGGCAGGACTCCGATGGTGATGGGGTTGTTAAAGATATCATATTTGGTCCTGGCAAAAAGAAATATAGATACTGCAAGGTATGCACCACCTTTCAACATCGTTGGTGTAATATGATAATTTCTTTTGGTTTAAAAATGCTTATGGTTTGGATCTTCAAACAATGGTTAAAAATGAGAACATTAGATCTAGTAATGATGTTAGATGGTACTTAGTGCAAAATATCAATGTTTTGTTTAAATTTATTTTCTTGTTATTGTTTTGAAGTTGAATCCATAGAAGGGGATATCCTGCATTCTAGTCCACTTCTCTCGTTGTTCTGGAATGTATATTTCATTACTGCTGGCTATCCGTGAAGGCTTCTGCATGTCTAGCACCCAAATTCTCTTTTTTCTTGATTCTGCCCTTAAACTCTTGTCAATTTCTTTATCATTTCTAGATTCTAGCATGTTTACAAGTTTAAGATGCCTAAAAACATTGTTGGATTCAATTTCCTATCTGATAAAAAGTAGTGCAACTTATTAACATCAGTTAATCAACGAATTCCTGAAAGTTTGGTTGCTCTTGGTGTGGTAAAAAGTTAATATTTTTTGATATTATCAATTTTCTACAGTCTGGTAAAATACTCTTAAAGTTTATACTTCTTAAGTAGTGTCACAAAAATTGCTAGTATCTCACAATTTAAATTGTTGTGAAAAGAGACTCTAGTTTTTGTTGCTTTTCTTATAAAAATAAATAAAAAAACTATGCAATATGGACCACTTTCAATTTTTGTTGCTATATGATTTGATATTGTATTAGATTAAGAGTAGTGGTCAACTAACACAATTTTCAAAATACTTTGTTGGCATTACTCATGAGAGTTGTCGGATTGTCTTGAATTACATGTTCGTGTGCATGATTCGAGGCGATCCAACAACTCTCAAGGGCAATGAATTTTTCTTCTTATAAAGAAACAAAATGCTCAGGTGTATGATTATATGAATTGAAAACTGTAACAAAATGTGTTCTGAAAGCATTTTCCTTTGATGACTTTTATGTTTAACAAGTACAATTTCTTACAAATGAAAAGCATTTGGCAATAAATCATAGAGAAATTTAGATTGCACACATTTAATTTATATTTTCATGGAGCTTGTCTATTTTATTTATGTTTATGACTGAACTGTTAAAGCTGTTTTGCATGTATGTGACGCATGTCCTTTTTGTGCAAACATGTGTATTTCTTAACCGTTTTTCTTTTCAATGAAGTGTTTTCTTTTGAACTTTTTTGCACTTATTTTCTTTTCTATAGCACATGGCAAAACAACGGGTACCTGGATTGACAGATGATCTGATGAAGAGAGGAAAGCACTTCATACTGATAAGAAATCCTCTTGATATTTTGGTAAGATCTTCATGAAATTCATTTTCGAATTTTAAGCTTCAATGATTCTTCTTGTATGATTTGAAATCTTCCTTTCAGTTTACACACTTTTGTCGGGCACTGCACATTATTGGGATCTTATTAGCTGTTCTAATTAATTTAAGGAGGTAAAATTTGTGTAACTGGAAAGAGTTCCAGTTACGCAATGCTAACTGGTTCAATGCATTAATTCCTGCTACTAACACTGTATTTACCTATGTTCTCTTGAATGTTTTATCAGCCATCTTTTGACAAAGTTGTGTCTCCATCCTTCCTTGAGCTTGGTTTGGGAAACTTGGTTTCAATTTACTGTGAACTTTGTGAGCTTGGTAGTCCACCACCTATCATTGATGCAGCAGACCTTCAAGAAAATCCAGAGGTGAAGGAAATCTGTGGCTGATCTAATTATGCTAGAATATGACATCTTCTTCTGCTAAAAGCATGAAACATGAATAAATGCTTGCTTTCTTTAGTGTTAACTCAATTTTCCTGATAGAATAAGTAACCTGCACTTTCTTTAAGGAATTTATGAAAGCATTAGTTGAAATTATCATCATCATTGATATTATTATATAGTGTTCCTTTGTAATTCTGTGTGTGTGTGTGTGGATGGGAGGGTGAGCTGAGTTTGTTTGTGAAATACATCCTTACTTCATGCTGCACTTCATTACGCATGACCTGGGCTGATGGATCTGAGCAAGTCTAGATTTATATGATGAATTACGAGTTCCCATCCTATATTTTTGATGCATTTCTATAGGCCTCAAAACTCTGCCTGTGCCAATGACAATACCTAACTGCCAGCTATTTTATAGCATATCTGAGCAAGTCTAACTTTCTTCATCTGATCAATTAAAAGTTCCTTTCCAATAGGTTTGACGTATTTCTATAGGCTTCAAACTCTGCCTGCACCTCAATACCAGCTGTTATATAGCATATCAATACCATGAAATGCATACTAGTTGGTACATATTACTGCAGAGAGTCGCTGAGTTTCCTTGATTATCCTTTTTTTTTCCGTCCCTTTTCTTTTCTCAAGTGCCCAATTAATATTTTAGTCTTTATTGGAAGTGGTACTTCCTACTTTTTGTTTCTTTCTTGCACCTGGATTTTGTCGTCGGACCTCTGTCACCTAACAGTTTAACTGTGTTAACAGGCTCTCTATTAGAGTTGTCCTTTATATTTTAATATTTATCTTAGAAAGTAAAATATGTATCTATCTTAAGGGGGTTAATGTGGTTAATATATTTGAAGTTGTCCTTTATATTGTGATATTTATCTTTAGAAAGTAAAATATGTATCTATTTTAAGAGGGTTAATGTGGTTAAGTTATTTCAACTCTCTCTCTCTCTCTCTCTCTCTCTCTCTTCTCGCCTCTTCTTTTTCTATTATTCGTATCATCTTTGCTTGTTTTAATAACTTATGAAGTTCTCCCATGTCTATGCAGGCTACATTGCAGGGTCTTTGTGACGACTTGGGCATTCCTTTCCAACATGCAATGCTCAAGTACGAAAAAGTGATTTTTGGTTTATAAACTGCAAGCATTGTTATCATTTATATTTAACTATTGCTTTGGCCATGCCTTCTTCCTGACAGAGTGTGATGATAGATTGTAACTATAGTGGTTTGTTAATACTACTCAGGTTAGTGATACTATTAGTATAAATAATGTTGGGTAGTGGTTTATAGATTGTCAATCTATTCATTGATTAAATTGTATTTTGGAGAGTCTAGCCCTCTCAAATTGACTAGTTAACTTTTTTCAATACTATTACATTGCATTCTTAATACAAATTTTGAATTTGCCAATTGGGGTCCTATCAAATTGTTATTAGAGCAGTTTCGATTTTCATGGCTTATTTGACAATGGATACTCACCTTAATAATTTGGAGATCAACATGAAAGAGATCAAGAATGAGTTGCAGCTCCTGCAGGAATTGAATTGAACACTGAAGACGATGGCTCAAAACATGGCTGAAGTGCAACAATTTATGGAAGAAATTCAACAATCTCCACGCTCACTATCTCAAGCATTCTCAACTAGGAAATTGAAGGTAGAGAAGGGACTGGAGCAGCTAGATCGCGTTTAGACCATCTCGACAGATCACAACAATGGATCCAACCAATTGAAGATCAATGCTGTCGAGATCATCGCAACAAGTACCTGTAGCAAACCTAATTCCAAGAATTTGATTGACGATGCTACTGTGGTACAATTGGCCGTGGAGAGTCAATCAACAATGTTTTTGTTACAATAACCGTATTCAATAAGAGGTTTTCAGAACTACGTCAAACTATGGTCGCCAAGGTTGATGCACGAAGTAACACAATGAACCAGCAAATCACAAGATCTCTGTTGTGCTTGGTTTACCATGGACGACAGATTAACTATTACAACTACAATTACATGTTGAAGATCGTGGAAAAGAAGATCATATTAGAGTTCATACAAAGGTTTAGAGCTGCTTGATTCAATTCATCCATAGCACAACAACAAGGGTTGCGAATGGATGAGAGATCTACAACGATGACGATGTCAATGAAGAAGAAGAAGAAGAAGATAAAGAAGCTGAAGAAGGAAAAGAAGGAGAAGAAGACGACAAAGAAGAGGAGGAGGAGCAACAGATTGCAACATTCATGGTGGCTAGTGTTTTTTTCATCATATATGGACTTAGTGTGTCGATTGTAGTGGAAAGAGGTCTTGGTTGAAACACGGAAGACATTGTGGGATTGGGATTCAGGTGATGGTCGAGCTTTGCTCATCGATGAGAACAATGACAACAATTGCACTACAATGTTGGTTCACTGAAAGTTGCACTAGTTTGAAACTTGGGGATTTTCTTCCCTCCATTGTCATGAGCAACACCTTTAGATTTAGAGCGTCTCTTGCACTACATTTAGAATTTGATTGCGCTCAATTAATGGCTCTTTTCTCTGCTTCTTTCTGAGTTTTGGTCTTGGCAGAGACATCCTTCTATGATAAGCAATGACAAAACTAGAAGTGGATAGACCCCAAAAAAAAAATGAAAGACACGAAAAACCAAAAGAAAAACTTGCTTGACGCATATAGACCATAAGAGGGCACGTAGATGAAGTTGCTTGTAGATGTTAAAAAAAAAAAGTATTCCTTCAACCGTGAGGACAAGGTTGTTTTTAATGGGGGAGTGATGATAGATCCTAGCTTTAGTGGTTAATTAATACTACATAGGTTGGTTTTTGGATTATCAATATGTTTATTGAGTAAATTATATTTTGGAGAGTCTAGCCCTCTTGAATTGGCTAGTTATCTTTCGTCATTATTGTTACATTATATTCTTACTAGAAATTCCAATTTCCCAATTTCAGTCCTATCATGTGACTAAACCCCAATCCCTCCTTTTTTCATTTTTTTGTGGAAGTTGGTACCTAGTGAGTCAAAAAGGTTGAGTTTTGATTTGGATTAATTTCAAGAGTTGGGATAGTTATAAACAGTCTCAGAGGTTTGGTTGGCTTCAATGAATTTTTCATCTTGTACCCTCTCATGTACACTTTCTTGCACTGTATGTATTTGACAATTTCTTAAGACGATGAAATTTCTTGCACCGTGTGTAAACTTTTTTCAGATGGGAACAAGGTCCAAAACCAGTTGATGGTATTTGGGCACCTTGGTGGTATGAAGGTGTTCATAAGTCAACATGTTTTACATCAAAGAAAGAGTATCCCTCAGTATGTTTTCTGATTGCTTTAACTAATTTCTTTTCATTAGTTGTATATTTGAGTTTGGTACTATTTCTATTAGTGCTACACTAATGAATGGGAGTATTTGAGATTTGAATAGTTGTGTTCTTTTGATGTTTACTTTCCTTCAGCCTCTTCCCTCTTCCTTGTATGACTTGCTGGAACAAAGTCTTCCTTTCTACAACATGCTTAGGTCTAAAAGTAGGAGGGTATCATCAATTACGAAATCCCCCTTACCTACTCCAAGTCTGCCGGTACCTGCCAATGAAAAGATTCTTGTTTGGGTTGGTGATGAGATTTTGCCTCGTGAAAGTGCAAAGGTACTGCATCCAAGCTTTGTGAATATGCAGGAATAATTTTTTTTTCATGTTTCTATTTGCTGACATATTATATGTTTGCGACTTATACGTGATTATTTGAAGGTTTCAGTGTTCGATTCAGTTGTCCAAGGTGGTGATGCGGTTTGGGAAGGACTTCGTATATACAAGGGGAAGGTTTTCAAGCTTGATGAGCATTTAGATCGGTTAGTAAATATTGGCAGGCTCTTTTGGTGCACATGATTACATTTTGATGAAGGTCAAAAATTTATGTGAAGAAAGATGATTGTGTCCCTTTGGTTCATCTTCTTTTATTTATTTTATTTATTTTTTGATGCAGTCAAGGATATAGTCCAAGTATTTGCTCCTGTTTCGCGTCTCATTTCAATTTTTTTTTTTTTTTTAAAGTTGGGTTTTAGAGTTCATTTTTAGTAAATAATGAGAAAAACATTTTTTGGTATTCATGTTTTCTTCAAGAGCTTTTAAGTTAAATTGAAAAACAGGTTTTAATATTTTTTAAAACAGTTCAACCAAACAAGTTTTTCAGGAATTTTTATTTAAAAAACGGAAAGCTGTTCTTAAATTGTATACCAAACAGGGATGAACATGACTGTAAGTTCATCTCAATTTTGTTCATTCAATGGAGGAATCCATGAAGGAGAGTTTATTGCTTACTTCTATGCAGCATTGGTTTCTGGATGATGGAAATGTCATCTGTGTTCTTGGTAACAATTAAATTGACAATTTCTTAGTTTACATAAAACATATTTACAGAAGAAAATTTGTTCAAGTCTTTCTAAGAATCATTGCTTTTTTTTTCTTTTTGTATCTGTTTCTTATTAAAAAAAATGACTCATTATTTTTTTTGTCAGGTTGTTCGACTCAGCAAAAGCTTTAGCTTTCGATAACGTTCCTGAACGAGAAGAGGTGATGATTTGAAAATTTTTAGTAATTGTTTGGTTCTAGACAGCATGCGAGCATTGCTGGCTCTAGCTCTAGATCATTAGAGAGCAATGTGGAAGTGGTATTTGTTCACGGCTGATAGGTTAATTGATTATATTTATTATATTGTGTATACTTGTTCTTGAATATATTAGGTATTAATGTTTCAAAAGTATGTCACTTACAAATTTTTTGGTGCTATGATTCACAGATTAAGAAAGCCATCTTCAAGACACTCATCTCAAATGGCATGTTTGATAATACACACATCAGACTTACTCTAACACGTGGTAAAAAGGTTAATGCTGATGGAGCTTTCAACATTACTTATTTTTTAATTCGTTTTTCACAATTTCAGTGCTTTTTTTCTTCATGGAAAGAATTCAAGATTACAATGCACATATTATTCTTATAAGCTTCCTGATTAATTCAAGTGAGATTCATGTAATACATGGTATGGTATAAAAGAACTTTCATGTGTGTAGGGAAGAGGAATCATGGAAAATCAAAATCGCTGATATCTTTCTAGCATTCGCTCGTATTCAATATATATCGATGGGACTTCTCCATGCACTACATTTGCAAGTCATCTAACACATTCTACCATCCAAGCCAAAATTATTCCTGCAGACTCAATGTTATTGTGCTCATTTGAAGGACCATGCACTAAAAAAAAAATACAAGGAATTATGCATAAAGCTACAATATATGTATGAACTTTGTTTAATGAGATATCACTACATGAAATTTCAATACCAGGAGAAGTAAGACCAACTCTTCCACAGTTTTTACTTGAGGGTTTATTTTGTAATTCCTTGTTAGATATTGTTTAGGAGGCAATAACATCCGTATAAACATCAATCTCATGAAGACACAACAGGAATATATTTTACCAACAACCTTATTGATTTTTTTCTCAGGTCACTTCTGGAATGAGTCCCGGTTTCAATCTTTATGGATGCACCTTAATCGGTATGAATGTTCCTTAATGTCTACCTTTAGTTAGTTACCCATTTCTTTCCCATTTTGGTTACTCTAGAGTTGGTTTCTTGGCATATATCCCAAGAATTTGTTGCTGATGCAGTTGAAACAAATCTTATGTATTGTTGAAGAGAAATTTTTATCTAATGATCATGTGTCTGAAGGCCCTTACTACAGTTCAGTCCACGGGCATTCCCGAGTTGCGTTGTTCTGTTATAATATCTGGATAATTGTGAAATCTTGGTTGCTTTTTGCTGTTATTCATATTTCATCTGATATTTTGATGAAGTATTGCTCAATATCAAAATGTGATTCAGTGCCAAAAAAAAAAGGGAACAGAAAACCTTTGATTCTTATAAGTACTTCGGGAAAATGCAGTGCTTGCTGAATGGAAACCAGCTGTTTATGACAACATGGCTGGTATAACTTTGGTGACTGCTGCAACGCGTCGAAATTCACCAAATGTAAGATTCCTGGATTATTTGTCATTTGCTTTCCTGATGTATGTGTGGAAGTCCCATTGGGTTAGTCAAGCATGTAAAAAATTAAAAAGATTTTGCCACAGAACTCAAAAAAAACAAAAGGCAGAAGAAAAGAAAATTAATGTGCCATGAAGGGAGTTCTACCCTTATTTAATCTTTCAATGTTTATGCTCAGTTAAATTGTTTTGTTCCTATGCTTTTCTCCAGAATCTGGATTCAAAGATTCACCACAATAATCTTCTTAACAACATCCTTGCGAAGGTTTGTCCTATTCTCTTGTTCTTTATTATTTTATTTTTTATTTATCATTTTTTTAGAAGAAGAAAAAATATATTATAGAAAGAAAGATACGTGTAATCTTTTTCGTGTTCATTTTAATATATTTGGGGCTCATTTCTGGCGGATTGATCTTTTTAACCTTGTTAAATGACACTAAACATTCAATTTAATTGAGTCTTTTTGAAATTATGTTATAAACCATTCAACAACACAAAAATGATTGCAAGGTTCATAACATTATTAGTTGTCTAGCAAAGGCATATAATCTATGCACGATCATGTTATCACGCAAAGGATCAAACTCATGGGCATATGATCCACTAGCCATGGTTTAATATTGTTTGGACCAAAAGTTTGACATTATCAGGGAAAAACAAGCTGATTACCATGGGTGGATGGAAGGAGCGATGGCGTTCGAAGTTAAGATAGGAAGCAGAGGATGGTGGAAGAGAGATACAAGTGGAATAAAGAAGTCATTTGTGGAAGCAATGAGAATTGATGTTGAGAATGAAGGGTGGACCTAAGTGGTAAGGAGAAGGAATAAGTTTAGAAGGGCATTCCCACTAATCTAAGACCAAGCCCCACAAAAGGAAAGTAGCAATAAGAACTCCTGGTTAAAAAAAGGACACATAGCTACTAGAAGACAAGGAAAAGTGATTGAAAGCGTGCAATGTGGAAGAGAACTTACAAAAGTATTCTTCTGAGATTTCAAATGTTTTCTCATTCATCAAGATGGGAATAGGTTTGAAATAGTAGAGGAGACAAAAACGAAGAGTTACGAGCTTGAGCTTGACTATGAGGGAACATTGTGGTTGATTGAAATAGTTAAGAGAAGTCCATAATATCCTAGGGACAGAAGTTTCAAGAAGCGTAGAAGAGGAAAAGGCTACGTGGTGATAGCCGAGATATTCTTCATGAAAATATCCAAAGCATCAAACATTTATACCAAACAATCTTCATTCTAGAAGAAGAATGATCGAATGGGTGGAGGAACCTTGAACAAGCCCAGAGTCTGTTGATGATGGAAGAAAAACATGGAAACTTTGGAGTAGGAGAGACAATAGAGGGCATTAGGAGGGAAGGTGGGAAGAAAGGAGAAGAGCTGTTGAAGATTGGCGAGAAGCCATATGAAGGAAGGTGCAAGTGGTGAGAACATGGATTTGGTGACCAGAGAGAATGGTCTAAATAGTTGGTGGAGATCGAGAAAGAAAGTAGTTGCCAATTGGGGAGGGATTTTAAGCTAGCTACTCTTGATGCAGCAAGAGCACTTCTAAAATGCAAGAACAAGGACAAGGTCAGCAGAAGGCTCACAAAAGGTAAGAACAAAGGAAGGGATGACGGGTGGACAGCAGAGAGATGGTGCGAGGAGGAGAGATGGGATGGGATGAAGATTCAATGCAGAAGAAGTTGGATAAGAGTCAATTCCACCATTCAAATGGTCAATGGATACGATTGGGAAAATGCCACATTGTGACGTGGCATCTTGAGTTAGAATGTTTGGTGTTGACTTGCTGAATAGGCATCTATATATCTTGGAAATAATGCATAACCATAGATATATCGTAGCATATTTGTCTCACTGTAAAAAAAAAAATTAGAAACATGCAATTGGAAGGAAACACGTGCTTAAGGAAATATCCTAAAATCTTTTTTTGAGATGTTTTGGAATACACTGTGTGGGCAAGTTTCTCTTTTGGTTTAAGAACGTTTACAACTTTTGAAAAACAAATCCTTTTTGAAGAAGAAACATTGATCCTTGCCAATGAAAACAAAAACTTGTTACTTACCATTGAAAACTGAAATAAGATATTGTAAAGATCATTTCTCAATATTTTTATTTTCTAAAATAGAATTGACAGGACAAATTAGTATAATGGAGTTTTCCATTTTCCGTTCACGATGCTGGTAAATTCAGAAGCAAAGGAAAGTATCAGTAGAATCCTACCACACTTAGAAAGGTGTAGGATATTGCAAATTTGTTAGGCTCGAATATTGTGATCACAATCTCGTGAAACAGTCTACCTAGAAAATCTCCTTGATTAAGAAAGCATTCAGCATGGAGGTCTATAAATGCAGAGGAGTTGAGAGCATTGGTCATCACTCAAGTTGCTAAGAAACTGTTATCTTATTGTAATACATTGTATTGAGAGTTGAATTTATTGTTTTACATTTTGTTTAATTGAGTGATCGTGAGGTAAATTGTAAGAAGCTGTAAACTCTGTTTGAAGTGTTAAAAATCAATAAGGCAGGAAATACTATCTTCAGTGGCTGATCCAGTCAACAGAGTTTGACATCTTCAAAGACGAGTGGAGCTCATCGTGATTTTTGTTTGTTAAGTGCTGCTGTAGTTGTTAACTTGTTATTCCTGCCGTAAGTGGTGTACTTTGCAAACCATAGTAGAATCGTTGATCTGGGCAAGACCCCGCAGACATAGGAACTTGCCGAACTGCGTAACCAACTGTTTTGTGTCCTTTACTTATTATTGCATTGTCTGATTATTCACTGCTGCAGTGAAATTATTGTCTATTTGCAACTGATTACTTAATATTGACGCGACTCTAGGTCTTTCAGATATGATGATAAAAATTGTAGAACAATGTGTGGGTTTGTTGGAATTGGTAAAAGAGACAACAGATGGTTTGAATCTGGAGATGGTCATGATGAAGGTGAGAGGAAGAGTCTCGGGCTTTCTTTAAGCATTCATAGAAATCCATGAGGAGGAAGAGGTGATGAAACTTAGATTGTATATTTTGGAAAAAGAGTGCTTCTTAGAAGTGATGAAGGCAAAGTACGAAAAGGATATACAGAACAGGCTAGAAAATTTTTTTGATGAGGTAGTAAGATGAAGAAGGCCTAAAAAGGATGGAAGTGACATGAGAAGAGGTGGGCAGGGTACAGGGAAGGATGACAATGGCGGTAGTGGAACAAAGGCTGATAGAGAACCAAACAGGACATGGAATGATGTCAAAGCTGCGTGAGTTGCGAGCATGGCGTAGGTGGAGAGACACCATGGGAGGTGACTTGTAAGAAAGCTTTGAGTAGAGGCAAGTTCATGGATATGGGCAATCCCCAATTGGCCATTTATAGTTGGGCCAAGGAACAAATCACAAGGAGAATGGAAGCTTTGAAAAAGGTCGTGGATGAAGCCAAGAGACAAGTAGCCCACAATAGGGATGTGCCCAAGGGAGGCTCATCTGATGACACTAAAATGCTTAAGATCTACAAAAGAAGGGTGAAGTTTGGCCCAATGTAGGCCCATTGGAAGATGTTAAAGCCATCAAGACATCTTGCAAGAACAATTTCCAAGACTTTACAAATTGTCAAGTCTGGATGAGGCAAAATTTTGAGAGTTCAAAAAAAGCAATGTAGGAAAGGTCAGGATGACGGTGGTTGGTATCTCAAGTTCAGAAGAAACCTGAAGTATGAAAAGGAATCAAGGTGATCTTGCTACTTCAAATTGTGGAAGAAGTTGGATTGCAGCTGAGATAAGACAAAATGAGGTGGTTAGGGACTCCATCTGGAAAATTTACAGTGGGCTCCTTCCATATATATACATACATATCGTGGAAGGAAATGAAGAAGGGAGGTTAGATGGATTGATAAAGCAGATTTAAAATTCCAGCCAAAGCAAAGATTTGAGGGTGGTTGGTGTTCCTAAAAAAGCTCAATACAAGAGATTATGTGCAGAAAAAGCTTCTTTAATAACCCTCTCACCACCATGGTGTTGCCTTTGCAGGGAGCCACTTAGAATGTGAATCACATCTTTGGGGATGCCACTTGGTCAGATGGGTGTGGAGCAAGTGGAGGAAGAAATACACCCAGATGGAGTCTCTAGATCAAGGGCATCTTTCAGTTTTTTGGAGCTATATCAGCACCAGAGTAAAGGATTATGGGTGATGTGGTTTCTTTGCTATATTATCTATGCCATATAGGAAGGAAGGAACAAGAGAATATTTGGAATAAGGAGAGTAGGCCAGATCAAGTTCTAAAGAGTCAGAGATCCTTTTTGTTTTGTGGGTCTCCTTATCAAAAAAAAGGAGTGGGGTATTGGTATGGAGAATGACTTAGGAACTGGCAGATTATTCTCCAAGTTTTGTAAAAATGTTTTGTTGGGTTGTCAGTTTTTGGAAGGTGATGTTATGTATTCCATTAACTTTTATATTGGGTTGTATGGAGATTTTTCGTCTACATTTTATTATATATGAATGAAATATGTTTCCTTTTTAAAAAATATTTTGTAGCTACTTTGACTTCTATTTCTCTTTTACATTTATCATATGGCTTTGGTTATGTGTTTGTTTTGCTTTGAGATTATTGCAGATAGAAGGGAACTTGGCCAAGGCGGGAGATGCAATTATGCTAGACAAAGATGGTTATGTATCAGAAACAAATGCCACTAACATTGTGAGGCAGTAACCTTGGTCCAGTCTTCACTTTTGTATTCTAAGATCATGAGATCTATGTTTCTGTCGTGATGGGCAAGTATAATTGGTTTTCTGCGCTTCCAATATGGAAGAGTCTACTCATCTGTTCTTCTTGCTTTGTTGTGTACTACATGATCTTGAAAAAATTATGGCAAATCCAGATGTTCACAGAAAGTGTTTGGCTATGATGATTAAATTATGATACGAAAAACCCGAATTCCTTTTACATATTTTATAGATTCAATAAAAAAATATCATTGACAAAAAATTAAAAGAATAATAATTTTGATCTTGAAATTGCACTAATATATTAATTGTGCCAAGATCTTCCATGATGGTCAGTTTTTATTTTTTATTTTTTAACACTTAATTTTATTAGAAAAAAGAACAAAGCAAGCAAAGAAAAAGGAAGGCCCAACAAAACAAGACCGACCCACTCCTACCCTTCCCAAAGATACAAAGCATTGCCCCGCAATCTAAGCCAATTCGACATGGTCAGTTTTTAAAATCAAACCACCGTAAGCAATTTACTTGTATTTTAATAATTCTGTCAAACCATCCTTGAGGGTCCTTAATGGGTTTCCTCAGATTTCTTCATATCATTTATTTAGAAGTTCTATTGAGTTTGTGTAGATCTATGCCTAATCAGAGTTTTCATATCAAATTATATTTGCTTTTGATGCAGTTCTTAGTGAAAAAGGGACGTGTGGTGACGCCTCATGCTGATTACTGCCTTCCTGGCATAACTAGGGCAACTGTAAGCTCCAAAACTCTCAGTATTTATACTAAAAAATGATACACGTGATTCACATCATGTGATAGGTTCTTTGATTTATCTTGCATGGTAAAATAGTCATAAAAGAGAATTTAGAAAACATGTGATAAATTTGAGGAAGATGATTAAGCTTGTAAAAAAAACTTATCAATTTCAAAAAAAAAAAAAAAACTTTTCAAAATTTGAGGAAGATTAAAAAAACTTTTCAATTTAAATTTGGGAAAACATATAGTCATGAAGTTACAGCAAGGGATGTTGAAAGAGCTTTTGCAGAAAGAAAAAGGATAAAGTAGGGATAGTGAAAAATGCTATCCACTAATAAAAGGAATTTCATTGACATAACAATACGGATGTATGAGACTTTGAGCTTAAACAAGAACCACACATTTGTTTATGCCCTCATTGAAAATGGGCATAAAGATTGCTTGGTTACATGTGGATAAAGCATATTATAAGGCCAATTTGGTTATCTCTTATGAGTAGGGAACCAGAGAATGGGAATAGAATGTCAGTTAAATATTTTTTGGATGTTAATATACTTAAAAGTAATTGTAGCAGTTAAAGCTGAAGTTAAATAGTTTGGTGTGATGATAGTAGCTTGAGAATTATGGAGGCCCTGGTTGGATTGTCATTGATATAGTTTTTTACATGTGAAAAATTGAAAAAGGCTTGTTTAGTTGATAGAATTTGAAATTTGAAAATAGAATTTCTACAGTTACTCAGATGACAGGTTGTTTTGGAGAAATGACGGATAGTTGTTTTGAATTTTCACTTTTTGGCGTTATTATACATTAGTTTATACATTTGAAACTGTTCCATGGATTTTTAGGTAATGGAGCTTGTGGTGAAAGAGAACTTTGTCTTGGAGGAGAGAAGGATAAGTTTGTCAGAGTTCCATACTGCGGATGAGGTCTTTTTTTACTTCAAACTTTGAAGAATTTGTTAAGGGGAATCTTTTGCCTTAAAATACTTTTGAGTTTTCAGTTCTACGAGGTGTATCTTGTGGTGATAAAAGCATTATTTCATTCACAGGTTTGGACAACTGGAACAATGGGAGAGCTCACTCCGGTATGTTCTTTAATTTTGGGCTTTGATCTTTTGTTTCATATCCTCGTGTTATCTCTCTTCTTATGGTGTAATATACAATACTGCTCAGATCAGGTGCCCATGCTTTATTTTTAGAGTTCTTTTATTAGATATTGAATTAAATAATGAAATTCATGGTTTGTTTCTTTTTTTTTTTTTTTGGGGGGGGGGGGGGGGGGGGGGGTGTTTTTTTTTTCCCCTTGTCCCTCTCTTTTTTTTGTTTTTTTTTTTTTTTTTTTTTTTTGTTTTTTGTTTTTGTTTTTTTGTTTTTGTTTTTTTTTTTTTTTTGTTGTTTTTTTGTGGGGGGGGGGGGGGGGGCGGGGGGGTGTTTCTTGTCATTATGATAGGAGTTCAAATTGAAAAATCAGAATTTGTATTAAGAATATAATGTAACAGTAATGAAACAAGATAACTAGCCAATTGGATAGGGGTAGACTCTCGAAAGTACAATGAACATATTGATTCATTATTCTCAAAGACCACTACTCAACATTATTTATACTAACATTATAATTAACCTAAGTATTATTAACTAACTATAGTTAGGACCTATCGCATTAGTACCCCATTTCTCTATTTGAAAACCATCTCATGTGAAGAGTGTACGAGTTGGCGAAATAGTAAATTTTGCTATATTGTGATACAGTGCTGATTGGTTTGAATTCAAAAATATCTTTGTCAATGTTTATGTTTGCTTAATCTAAATAGTTGGACCTCTTGTTATCAATTATAGCTTTTGATGAAGTGATTCTTGACACGGTATCAGAGCTTTTTATTCTAGAGGTTTCATATTCAAATATTCTCGTAGGCATCTACTTGTTTCTTGTCTACCAATCATGCCTTCCCTCTCTATTATGAAGGTAATCCACATGCCATCATGCTCTTGAAAAAAATTTCATGTATATTTTGCTCAATACACACAGTTGCAACTTTTTTTTATAAAAGAAAGGAAGGTTTCATAAAATCAAAGAGAAAGGAATTCTTGGACTAATAGGAAAAGCTAGGAAGGAACACCTTTTAGCCAAACTATTACTTCTTTAATAGGTAATGCATGCTTTGCTTGCCAGGAGCAACATAGTCATTCTTCCATTCCGTATAGTTGAGCTCAATAGATTGATGTGCATCATTCCCTTCTAAAATGTTAAGCGATAATGTGTCTCTTGTTGAAAAAATTTGTCAATGTAAAGGAATCTAATTCCACATAATCAGGTAGATAACTAGCTTCTTGAGTCATTTTATGACCTTCCTTAATGGCCAATCCTTTAGCAACCTCAACCATAGTTTTTTTTGGAACAAACCTCAACCATAGTTAATATATGCATTTTCATTTCTGCCATCCAATTTGATTTCTCCATTTTCTTTCCTGATGACCATTTCTAAATTGACAACTCTTCTGGATCTCATCAACGGCAGCATCTCTATTGCGCTTGAATGATTCAGGAGGCCTAAGTAGTGCTTCCAGAGTAAATCTCTGTGGGATGGTTTCTGGCATGGTTATAACCTGTGGAAGCTTCTCATAAGGAATGCAGAAATTTCAATGCTATTGAGCCCTGCACTTTTTGAGTACTTACGATAACGATTACCCATTGTGCCCACATGAGAATTATGCAATGACACAATGACAATGTTGCTGTTATAGTAACACGAAGTAACATGGTTTGAATTTGAAAAGAACCTCCTTTTAGTGCACAGTTAATACTCCATACACCCATCACGGTCTTGATAAGATGGTTGGAAAAAGGAGCCATTTCCCTCCTTGAGCTTCTCCAAATTCCCTAAAAATGGCGGGCCCATCTTATGCCTTAGATCTTTCAGGTCTTTGCAGCTCTGTTGTGACATTGATATGACTGGTTTGATATTCCAAAACAACCTCACATCAATACAAAACTAAGCTACATGTTTCACTCCTTCCCTTGCCTTGCCATGAGAATTATGGCACAACAGTACATGTTACTTTATTGTTACCAAAAGATCATATTCAAATTTGGAAATGACCTAATCACGCAGGGGTAACTTACACATTTCGCACTGAGTAACCCCTTTTAATTGCTTCTATTTCTTTTCCTAATGCCTGGAAAAAATTTTGACTAGGTTGTCATGATCGATGGACGTTCAATTGGTAATGGAGAAGTTGGGCCCATCACTCGGCAAATTCAGATAGCTTATAAAAAGCTGACAGAAGAACAAGGGGTTCCCATACCCACATATTCTGAGACTTAAATTTTAGTGTCTCTCAAGAGGTACTGAAGTTAATGTTTCTTGAACTTGTGGCAGTGGAAGATGCAGAATAAAAGGTCATATTTATATGGGTCTTGTTGACAAGTACTTTTCATAACCAATGTTACACTTTTATTATAATTGTTTTTTTAATTTTTAATTTTTTTTGTTTTTTGTTTTTATTTTTTAAGTCAAGTGGCATTGGCCTCCCTCACTGGTTCCTAGAGCTTGACCACAAAAGCTCTCATTGCATAAGTAAAGAACATAATAAAACTCATCTAGTTGGATGCTCACGGAAAAAAATTAATAATAAAAGAAAAAGATATATGATGGAATTAAAAAAAAAATTATGCATTTTTTTATATAAATATTTATATATAACCTAAACTTGGATAGCTGTTGTATGGAATAAAGTTGGGCTAGAAATAAAAATCTTGTAATATGTAGGATGAAAATCTTAAAATTTTCTATGTAATTTTATAGAAATTTTTTTTTTCAAAGCTCAAGTTTACCTTTTCCAAGCGCTCCGAATGAGAGGGACTGCCATATTCAAATATTTAGACTAGTGGTAATTTCCTAAAGAAAGAAAGTAAGAAGAAAAAGGGGGGCGGTGCAGAAACTTATTTTCCATTAAAAAACAACATAGTTATCATTTGCTAATCCAAATCAAGATTACACTGCCACCTTGCTCTTGCAAATTATGGCTCCAAGGAAATCATCTAATGCCTTAATGGAAGAACCACCCTTTTGATGATGATCATCATCTCCTTGATTTACTGAACTTCTTATCTTCTCAGCAATCTCAGCGGCCCTTTCTCTCATCTTCACGCCTTTCCCTTCCCTTCCCATTGCAGTTCTTACCATCTCCTCAACCTCCTCGCTGACAATCCTACAATCCACACCTCTTCCCAACTCCACGCTCACTTCCATCTCTTCCACCAACATCTTTGAATTGTAAGCTTGCTCTCCTCGCAATGGCCACCCTATAATAACCACACCTTGGCTTAAACTCTCCAAAACTGAGTTCCAACCGCAGTGGCTTAAAAACCCTCCTGTGGACTTGTGGGAAAGAATGTCCAGCTGAGGTGCCCACCCTTTAATTAACAGACCCTTTTTCTCCTCAATCACCATTCTTTGTTCAAACCCTTCTGGCAACCATTCTGTTTTAAACTCTTCATTCAAATTGAAACCCAACGGAGGCCTAACCACCCATATGAAAGGACTCCCAGAAGCTTCGAGACCCTTTGCTAGTTCCATCATTTGGGTTGCTTTAATTGTGTTTTGAGACCCAAATGATATGTATAGAACCGACCCTTGTGAGTTCAAGTCAAGCCAGTCCATGCATTTTTTCAACTCAATTCCATCTTCTCTTCCTACCCTTAATTTAGATCCATTACTAGAAGAATATAATGAAGGTGAAAGGAGTTGGGGAGGAAGGAGAGGGCCAATAGGCCAAACAGGAATGGCAGTATTCTTCCTTAGCACTTCAAGCCCAAGTGGCTCAATCTCCTCAACTGAATTACACAGTAAACCATCAGATCTCAAAGTTAAAGATATAAAGTTTTGGTAGAAAGTAGAGAAAGGGTCATTCCCATCTGCAGCAAGCAGCTTTGGGTGAAGTTGGGAAAGATGAAACTTAACAGTTTCAGGAAACCCAGAGACCTTGAAGAACCCATGTTCATCGGTGCTTTGTCTGTGTGGGAGGTTCAACCATATGGAGAAGTAAGCAGCAGTGCCGTAAGCTCCACAAGTGGTGAACCCAAAATGAGGGACTTGGAAACTTCTCGCCACATCAACAGCCCAACTCAAGAAAACATCAGATATGATG
>JAJIYU010003691.1:0-26035 GCA_030144865.1 Tinospora cordifolia
AATAAATAATAACAAAAGAATATTATTAATACATTAATAAATACGTTAATTTTATATTAATTTATTTATAATCTATCTTTTAACTTATTCATATTTGCATTAAATAATTCATTTTCGGGTTTAACAGGTTAACATATTTATGACTTGAATTTTAACCGCGTTTGATCATGTTTAACTCGTTTCAACCCAAACTTATTTATACTAAATTCAAATCCATTAATCCATGTTGTGCACGGGTTAGGTTATAAATTGTCATCCTTAAATTTAAGTATTAATTGGTAATTGGTCAAACTAGGTCAAATTTAATCTAACTATAATCAAACTCAAACCAATTAAGAACACTTGCGAATTTGAACGAGGGATTCTTAGGTCCATGAAAATTGAATACCCAAAACCCAATTACTCAAATCCATTATATCATTAGGATCAATCATCTTGGACCTACAAATCCAAGATAACTAATCTAGAAACTACAGTTGGATATGAGTCGGGTCGGGTTCCCAAACCAAAAGACACCCGACCTAATTTAGTCAAGTGGCATCATTTTCCACCCGACCTAAGCCCATGTATAAAGGGGACCCGACCCGTGTCGGGTCGGGTGGGGTTGGTTGGGTTGGGCCCTATAATTTCAAAAAAAACCCAATTTTTTTCGAAAAGCCCAATAGTTAAAAAAAACTCAAATGATAAAAATCCATTTACATTAAAAGCCCACTTTTATTAATTTTTTCATATTTTAACACATTCAAATTAATCATTTTTTGTATTTAGATTCAAATAGGTCTTTCAATGATTTGCATATAAATAAATTTATATTAACAAAACACATAATAATAAATTTAATGATAAAAAACTATTCAAATTTGAAACATATTTGAGTCTTTCAATAATTTGTATATAAATAGATCTATATTAACAAAACACATTAAAATAGATTTAACGATAAAAAACTATGCAAATTTGAAGCATTAAGTTAAAAATAATATTATCTTAAACCATATAATTCGTTGAATTCGTAAAAACCTAAAAGTCCATAACATATATAATATTTATAATCATATTAAAACTAAAAATAGAAATCCGCAACCAGCAATAACAAATTAATATATAATTTATAATAACCTAATAAAAGAATTTTCATATTCCAAAAAACAAAACAATTTTACATCCCTACAAGCTGCAATAACAAGTTAACATGTAATAAAATCATTTTTAAGTTTAAAGTCCCTACAATAAAAAAAATATAATGTAACAAAATCATATAATAAAACAAACAAGAAGAGTTAATATAAGCTACAATAACAAGTTAAGATGATATGCTGAGGGTATACAGCGGGTCAGGTTAGGTTCGACCTAACCTTTTGAGGTTAGACTTGACCCGACCCAATGAGGGGGTTTAGACCCACCTAACTCGATTTTGTGTACACCCGCCTCGACCCGAAATGGTTGGGTTTGGTCGGGTCGGGTCAAGTTGGTCAAGTGGCTTACACCCCTACCTGAAACAATTAAAATCACGAAACTAACTCGAATCGAAAAATCCATTCAATCTTAACATGTTCCACTTAGATTAGGAGTTAGAGAATTCAAAAATTGAAGTGTGGTTTAACTTCAAATATCATATCTCTAAGAATTCAATTCGTATCATTGTGTCATAAATTACTCGAACTATAAACGGGTATTACTCATATATTTCAAACTCAAACTTAACTCATTTATTAATGTGCAAATCCAAACTCGATCATTTTATTAATGATATCATATTTGTGCACCTCTATATATAACTTATTTAACTTTGTAACTAATTTTTAAAATTACTTTTACAAAAGTAATAAAAATATAAAACACAATTAATTCATTAAAAATGAATTAATTAAAAAACAAAAATGAGAAAAAAATATTATGCTATCAATATATAAATAAATTCATTAATATTAAGTTAACATATTTATAATATATCTCTTTAACTTGTCAATAATAGTATTAAACAGATCATTTTTTTCATTTATCAGATTAATTTGCTTATGACATTAAATTTAATCATATTTAATCGTATTTAACCCATTAACTCAAATTCATTTATACTAAACTTAAATTCATTTAACATATGTCGTGTTTAAGTCAAATTATAGTGTCGTGTCATAACTTATCATCCCTACATATCACATCAATAATATGTTCTTTTAAACTAAACATCCACTTAGATTTCTTGGAAGGAATAAAAACTAAAATATCACCCCTCCATACCTACACTAGAAAACAACAATTTCTTGGAAGGAATAAAAACTCCGTGAGTTCATTTTATAAAAATCTTTGTGTTGGCCATACTTAAAGACCTATAGAGAGACAATGTTCTATACAAACCCACTTATGTTACAACCTATAAATCAAACTAAGACCTATAGAGAGACAATCTTGAACGCGCACCTATAAATCAAACTGACCAAAGTTAACTTATGTTACATAAAGTTTATATGATCTTGTTGTATAATTAAAAATATAGTTCTTGTTGGTAAAATTATATGTTATCTTTTCATAAATAAATAATCCACAGATTGAAAAATAAATATTGTTAGAGATTACGCTGTAAAACCCATTTAACCTAAATTGAATCAAAACGAATTTTTTGGTTCATTTTGATTCAAGTTGGAAAAGAGAATGGTTGAGCAGCACCAAACCAACATGCCAAACTGATGAAACGCCAATCTATGAGACAAGCATTTCACCATAACGAACAATGCTTTGGCAAGTGCGTTAACATTTCTTGCTTTGTTACTGAAAACTATTTGAGAATTACACTATCCATTTCCAGCATCAAAAACTAAGGAAGTTAAAATCTCACTTACCAGATCACTTTTGTTTAATAAACAGAATATTCACAAAAAACAATAAAAAGCACTACCTACTACAATTGTATTTTTATGCAACCATAGCATTAGCAACCATTAAATAAATAACTATGTATCCTAAAATATATAATAATTAGTCTAACAATTGCAGTAATCACTTTAAAATTATGTATATATAATCAAAAGATCCATTAAACCAAACAAAAAAGACGGACATTAACCAAAATTGAAAAACACCTTAATAGAACAATGGTACAGGCATGAAATAAGATTAATCAGACTTAAGTTCAAACGAACTTCTACTGTATTCAGAAGCAGCTATGGAAACAGAAAATAAGGACGATGATGAAGCAAACAACAGAAATGATAATAATAATAATAATAACAACAAGACATTTACTTTCCTTGATAGTTTTCAATCATACAAATTGTGATTGGTATATAATGCTTCTTTATACAAACGAGAAATTGGGGGGAAGGGGAACTAAGATTGGTTCTTCCTAAGCTCCCTATACAAAGAATAAAGCCACAAAGACTGAAGGAAATGAAACAATACAAAAATATCAAAAAAATAAACTAAAATAAAAATAAAGCACACAAAGGGAGGGAAATCCTAACCCCCCCTGTCCTCACTTTTTTAACTATTTGAGCCACTCTAGAAAACTTTACAAATCTATTTTGTAAAAGAAGGGAAAAAATAACAACAAAATAATTTTACATGGCATGGATGCTTATAGATATAAAAGAAAATATATATGGAGCGAAAGAATGGGCCTAAAAATTTACATGTCAAAAGAACATCGGCTTACACAAAGACTGGAGAGATTTCTCGGGCAAACCTTGGCAAATAGTCGGACATTGTAAACAAAAAAATTGAATGCTCCAACCACCACCACCACAGCCTTAGTCCTGCAAAAATTGGAAGGCTGGATTCTCGGCCAGCTCTGCCGCAGGTTTCAAATCCGAGAAGTCCTTCTCTTGGAAGGAATTGGATATGTCATCGGTAGAGAAGGGAATGCTGCATCAATAACATAGTTATTAGCAGGACTTGAGAGAAACAAGCTTGAAGTTTCTATCTTATTATATAGTTAATTGGTGTGAGAAATTTGAATACTTAAAAGATAATTATCATATGGTTAATGGGTGTGAGAAAATTTTAACACTCAAAGAAAATTATCAAATGGTTAAAGGGTGTCATCAAATGAAAGAGACTTTCGAGAAACAAGGTTCAATCATATGGTTAGAAGGAAAGTCAGATTATTACCTAGAATTGTCATCCAACAAAAAGGAGCTGCTCGATGCATTGTTGGAGTCCTCCGTCATTAGTACCCGCATACTGGAGATAACCTGTAAAGTAGGGACAATAAAAAACATCATGAACGGTGAGCTTGTGAAAAGGCAGACCGGAGAAAAGAGAAGAGTATTTCTGTGGCCGGAGCGTACATCTTGGGAAACACTTCGTGTATTGTAGTTGTCATCCCAGTACAAGGTACATATTCTATAAAGTTGTTGGACACTTAGAATCTGATGACAGAAGAGTAAGAGTAAGCAAAATGGATACAAAAGCATGTGCATTCACAATCAATTCATACACACACACACAACAAAAAAAAAAAAAAAGAAACAGAGAGACAGACAGAGAGAGAGAGAGAGAGAGAGAGAGAGAGAGAGAGAGAGAGAGACCGGGCAAAGATCATTGGTTATTTCATCATAGGAAATTCTTGATTTCTGGTGAATAACCTGCAGACATAATTATTCAATGTCAAAATGGAGAACATATTTCAAGATCCAAATACTAAGACAATAAATCACCGTAATTCACAATTTATTGTCAAATTGAAGGCAGAAACACCCAACTCATAACTTTCAGATTATTTATTTACATCAATGTAGCTAGGCTCCATTCCACTACAATTACTTGAAAAAAATTAAATAAAGAAGCTTGAGGAACAATAGTGCAAGTTAGTTAATATTCATAACAAAAATGAATTTTATGAGCATATTTGTCAGAGCGAAGGACGCATTTTGAACAACACCAATAATGATAATATCAATAAGAAAAATGAACAAAAGAATTAATTATAATTGCATTGCAACCCATTGCCACCATATAGACTAGTTCAATATATAGCTGCTGCATTGCAACCCATTGCCACCATAATGTGGAGTACTAAAGCTGCGTGAACAATGCATAGTAACACTAGTTTTTTATCCAGAAAATTAAATAAATTTAACTGGTGATTAATAGAATCAATAATCAACATACATCACATTAATCAACTACATGTTGATACTTGCTGATGAACCCAAATGAAAAAGAGAGAGAGATCCTTAAACATTTATTTTCAGAATTCAACAAGACTCCAGAAGTCAGGGAAAATTTAAGCAAGCTTTACAACAACTATAGTTTGAAATCCCATCTTAATTAACTGCACTTGCCAAATTGACTAGCAAAACCACCATTTGAGTCAGTCAATTCATTCTTAAACTTAGAAATATTAGGCGAATCCCAGATGTATATAATTCCATGTTATTTAGAAACAAACATACAATTAAACAATTACATACTTTCAAGAAGATCATTATAAACATACCAGGAATCCAACTGCTTGCCTTATGTGCTTTAGTTCGTCCCAGGAAGACCCTGCATACTGCAACAGCCAGAAGTCTTCAGAGGATCAGATATACCCAGAAGAAAAGGAATATGATGGGGGCCAAAAGGATGATAATGAGACAAGCAAAAAGCAAGGCAAAATGAAGGGGGGCCAATAAGATGATAATGAATCACAAGGAAATAGTAAGATATTAAGACAAAGCTAAGCTACATTAAACATGTGCAAAGAGAATCACCTCTTCTTTTGCTTGACAACACCATAACTCCAACTCAGCCAAGCCAGCCTTCACATATTCACCATTGCTGAATGTACAGCACTCTCTCCTTAGAAGAAGACTGCAAAAGCATTAAACAATATTCAAATGTCAGTATCCAATCTTGTCACTAAAGAGGAGACAAAAACCATAGCCACACGGCTATCACCTGTTAAAGAGTTGAACATTGATATATGAAAAAATCTGAGTAAAGATTTTCTGAATGAGAACATGAGGAACCTGGAATTTAACAGGAAAAAATTAATCAGTGTCATTAATGACGGTCTGCAAGTGAGAAGCATGATGAGGCTCTCAATAAAAAATAATAAATAAATAAAATCACTGATATAATCTTGTTGAAAAGCTTTATAAAAACATGCAAAGAAAACAGAATTCCATACAAAATTTTGTTGTAATGTGTTGAGAAGTGTGTTGAGGCTCTCAATAATGGTCTGCCAGTGACTCGTTGGAGAATTATTGCTCAAGGACCGCCCTGAAGTTCTCAGACTTGCTCTTGAAGTTCTTGGCGCCTAGGATTTAACAGTACATAAAAATCAGAACCACCTTTAAGATGCACATTTAAGCTACAGTTCAAAGTAGTCCCATGAGAACATGAACTGAAGAAAATGCACTATGACACAGCATTTTTTTCATGGTTAAATGTCACACAACATGCACTAAAAAAATTTTTGAATGATTTCAGATGGTTAAACAAATTGACCAACTTTGACATATACATTGATTATAAAAGCCCACCACAATCAGGGATCATTATCTAGTGCTGGGTCAGAACTGAGAATTAATCAAATTATGAACCTCCCCCCTCATCGCTAGTAGTAAATTCACCCCAATCCCTAAGAGCAAGTTAAAGAAGCCTTTAGCTATATGTGCAAGAAAGGTTTTCCAAAAACAGCTGTATTCAGGATGCCAATAGAAAGAATCCAAACCCTCTCTTTAGTTTTCGTCAGCCTTTATAAAAGGCTCTCTTCAAGAATATAAAACACTATGCTTCTGCCTTTCAACTCACCAAACATTCCAGAAGATAATCAAGACCCTTTCATCTTTTTTCTCATCAAACTTTGAAGTTCAAGGCGTCTGCAATACAACACAGTAACAAGACCATTCGGACCAGACCATACAGCCACCCACACTAAACAACAGTGAACATTTTCACCTGTACCCCTCTTCCACACTCCCCACCCCCCACCTGTTTCTGTAATGATCCCGTATTCCCTTCATCTTAACAAAAACAATTAGCACACACACACATATATATATATGTATGTATGTATGTATGTATATGTATGTATACACACAAAAGAAAGAACTAGTTGAGGCACAGGAACAGCCTAGAGAAAAAAAAAATGAAATGAAATGAAATCCCAAATCTTCATTCGCTCTGTGATCAAGCAAAGTTACATTTGAAGAAAAACATTATCATCATATACAATCCCAGAGAAAATCCAAACAGATATCTTGAAACAGAGCATTTCAAGAACCAGGCAGCAAGCAAAATTATTAGCTAACATTGAACAGAAATTTACTACACCTGGATGCACGAGGAAAGTGCTGATGTCAAATCCTTCTTCAGGTTGTCTCGTATAATACCATACATCTTCTCCACATATGCAGTGAGCTGTTGTTTAAATAACAAAGCTGGGTACTTTGCCTCAACTTGACGCACAACATCTAGTCCACCAAGGTTCGCAGAGGAAGGAGAAGAGCGGAATCCCTGCAAAAATTTTTAGGGGTGGGGAAAATTTAAATCTAAAAGGACCAGTCAATCTAGACCAACCTTTTTCAGTTCACATCGAAATGAATTCATTCTTGCAAGTCACCAGAATGCAATCCTGTTTAATAAGAGATTAAGATAGGAACTTTTCCACTTTACTTGGGTCATTCTGCCAAATAATGATGTAGGAGCTGGGGGTTTCCGACTAGGAGTTGATCCAGCTGCTCCTTTCAAGCTCCGTTGTAGCAAGAACAACAGCGTAGAAGCATTTGAAAGCCAGTAAGCCATATGCTCATTGTTCTCCTGATTCTGCAGAACAAGACATTTTTTTGTTAGGTTAAAAAGGCTGTTAGCAGTTGCATAGAAAATGTTGTTAGCATTTCATTAAGCAAATCAAACAAAAACAAAATTGCCAATCTCAAATCCATACTAAATAAATCATATTTTTTGCATTTTATCATTGATCAAGTATGGATTTAGCAACAAATCAGCACCAACAAATTCTGGAATAAACAAACAAACTGCAAAATTGAGAAAGGGAAGGCAGGTGCATTCTTTATCAATTGGAAGAACAAACAAGGAAAAGAAGAACAAGAAGACAAATATGACACTACATTTAGCCCAAACTCATACCTAGGATTTCACAACCAAACCTGGAACGCTATATACTAAACTGATTGCTATATGTTAAACTGAAAGTGAACTAAAATAATAAATTAATGAGTACCCCAAGGACTTACTTCACAAATGGTAGGATGTGTATTTTCCCTTAACACATGATCAAATTGTATAAAGACAACTTTATCACCAAATTAATGCCTAAACCAAGTGTTCATATCAGAAAGTAATGTAAAAGTTAGAACAAAAAAACCAAATCTGTTGATACTGAAGTAAAAGGCCCCTCAAGTGCACATCGAATCCATCATTTTAAAAGGATCTAATATTAATCAGTATCCCCTTCATAGAAGATATATATGTATACAGACAAAACATCAACTGGTCTACTTAAAATTTATTCATTTCCTTGGCAATAACGATTCAGTTTTCTTATTAATGTTTCCTCGGCACTTTCATATCAGGACTTCAAAATTCTATGCATGTAGCACTCTTCTTCATGGTTTCTTCTTCAAGAAAATGCAGTGAACACACAATAAATGTGACCATTCGATCTTCTGTTGAAGAAATATGCTAGGAATATTAGGGGATTGCTCTTGTGGTATTAGGGATTTTCCAGGAATCACTTTTACATAACTTTAATATGCTTACACTCAAACAAGACACACATTAAGACTTTTGCCCATCAAAGCTGTCAGAAATCTGGAATAAAGGAAACATAACAAAGCTACAATGTGAAAAAGATGAAGAAGTTATCATTTAAGGACATTATTGCTGGAAGAATGCCACTCACACTTTTTACAAAAATTTGGATATTGGCTTTGAATTCCTATCTAGAGAAAAAAAGGGAAACTTCCTTCTGAGGACACCTACTCCTCATCACTTTCTTTCTGGTATAAATAAGGCTGATTAAGGAAGACTTACAAGAAATGAAGATGTGTTAGGTGCTCCCCTCCTCCCATGAATAAAAGTATCCAACCTCTTTCCCATGTATATGCCTTTAATTTTTGGTTTATTTACCATGTATAAAAAGAGAACACAAGAACGATATTTGGCTATATTAATCCTTATCACAAATCTCAAGTGCAATAGGAATGCAAAACAAATAATCAAATACAAAGTAATGATTTCACAACAAAGAGGCATGTAGAGTTCTTCACACATCCTGGCTTCTCATTCTATAGTATGTCTAAACTGTCCATAAAGCACGGTTTCAGTTTTGGAGAATGGTCGTAAATTTGGCATTCTATCTTGTACAAGCTGTAATAGTCCCTTAAAGACCTCTTTGTCCATGGTGTTTTGATTTACTCCTAGTCTTCATTATCTCAAATATGAATATATTTCTGTTTCTTGTCAAACAATAATTATACAATGCTAAAACTAATTATTATTATCATAAGACAAAGCTAAGATTGTAACTAAAAGTGAATATTTTTAACAACCAAACAACAGAATTATTACAAGACCAAACTATGGAGGTACTAAATGTAAGATTGAAGAGAAGGCCAAGATTATCTTATCTCATAGTAACTTATTATTTTCATAAATGTAGAGAGAACCACACAAAAGCATATCTATCAATCATACATTAGTGTTGCCTGTCCACAAATGAATAACAATTTCAAAAATAACCAACCTCGATTGCAGATCCAATCATTTGAATAAGACGATCAAACACACTAGTTCTCTCAGCTTCAAATGATTTCCAGTGCAGCAAACATTTATAAATGGTAAATGCGGCAACTGGCTTTCCTTGACTAAAACCAAGATATTGTGTGACACATTTGATAAGAGCATCAAAATTCTCCTGTGTCATGATGCCAATGAGTTAGATTCTACACCAGGAACATTATTTGACTGCTCCAGTAACTAAAAATGATAATGCAGTAAATTTGACTTCAAGTTTTGACTTACATGCTGCCTCTCAATATGAGACCTCGTCATCTTAGAATCAGATTCTGTCAAATGCTTCATAGAAGGTGTGGCACTCAGTGGCTCCTGCAGAAATGACATTTTCAGATTACAACATAAAGAAGAGAACAAGGACCAAATCCAAATGTAATTACTCTCCAAAATATAGAACTGAAAAAATTATATTGCTTTAGTACTTTGAACTTATGTTCTTCATTTTCATGGTGGCCATTTGCCAAATTCTGCAAGAGATTAAACATGAAAATTAGCTCCTGGAAAAGCCCTCATAAAAAAATGAAAAATAAAACCAGCATTTGGCAGCAATAAGAACCTTGCTTGAAGGAATGGCTAAATGTTCTGACATCCGTTTAACAGGTGTGCTTAACAATGCTTGCTGCCGGAGAACTTGATTCTCAGATTCCACATCAGAAAGTTTCTCATCAAGCCTGTGAGGAAAACAAGGAAAGAACTAAGTGATGCTAAGTATGTGTGTGTGTGTGTGTGTGTGTGTGTGTGTGTGTGTGTGTGTGTGTGTATATAGAGAGAGAGAGAGAAGGAAAAAAGACGCAACAGGCACAATTAAAAAATATCACAAACGACAAAGGAAGAATATTTCTTAAAAATTAAAGGAATAAGGCTAAATTGAATATTAATATTATCACTGTTTCTGATTTTCACAATTAAATTTTGTTAGAGGCTTAGAGCACCAACCTCTGCATAGCAGTCTTTAGTTGAATTATTTTTGACTCTGCCTCCAATGCCTGTTTCAACCTTTCTTCACTAAGTTTGTTTGTTTCCTCATATTTACGCTCTGTTTCATCAATCTTCTTTTCCAGTGAATTTATCATTGTCTGCAATTAATTAAAGAAAGAAAGGAAAAAATTCAAAGCAATAAAAATGTATTTATCAAATGGTATCTCAGTAGTTGAGATGACAGCATCATAAATTAAAATAGAGTTTCAGAAACAGTTACCTTAAGTTTTTCGTTTTCAGCAGCAAGCTTATCTACCATTTCATTGTCAATGACTGGAACCTCTTGAATGACAGGTACTTCAATTGCAGCCTGTTTTGCAGCTTCACGTTCCCTTGTAAGCATTTCTTTGGTTTCTTTAACTTGAAGCTGCATCTCTTGCAAAGCAGATTGTAATTTGGCATTTTCTTGAGTTTTAGCCTCCTCCATGTCAGCCTACAAGCATAACAGGGAATGATTAATTGCCCAAACACGGCACAGCATTGTAGGGTAATATATGTCTCCAGTGCACATAGCTGAGAAGGACATTTTCCTTTTATGAAGAAAACAATCGAAAAACGTAAAATCTACACATAAACCCCAAATTAGTCCGAGTAAGGGAGAACCAAGAACCTAGAGTTATATAAAAGATTTTTTAATTTCACATGCTGCATGACCTAAAGATTAAGAGAGAAGTAATCTGTCAGAGAAGTAATCTGTCAAAAACAATTCCATACAAGCAAGAAAACAAGTACCAGTTCAAGTAACTTGGTATGAACACGAAACTAACGTTATAACTAAAACAAGCATGTGAAACTAAAAGAAAATTGACCACTTGTTTGAAAACAACACGGCAAGAAGTAACAAGAAACAGTTATTATTAGATGATAAACCTAAAAATAAGAAAACTTTTTGATGATCTGATACTCATTAAAAAAAATTATTAGGAGCTGGAAAAGAACATGAGAAATAAAGCAAGTGCCACACATTGGGTGCTATCTGTATGCTTCCATAATCAAAATTAGATAAATATTACCTAATGTACAGAATGTGAAACAAAATCTACAAACAATGGATCTTCCAATAAATCAGAATGAATTAGATCTATTTAATAGATTTAATCCCATTGATGAAAATTCCCATTTCTTATCATCTTATTTTCCCTTGAAAACAAACTAGAGAGTGTTTCCTGCTCTTCAACATATATCAAACATGTAAATCCAAAAGAAATCATATTCCCAAATACACAAAGCGTTGTGTCATTCTTTTCAATGAAGTTATCGATACAGCATCTATATAAATAAGAAACCATCTTTCCCAGAGGCATTTCATACTTCAATTTGGATTGTCTTTTCCAAATACCCATTGATGGGGATGCATTTGATTTTTTTTTTTTTTTTTTTTTGTCCTCCTTTGACCCAATCTTGACACTCATGTAACATCTATGCAGTGGAAACAAGTACATGGACAGGAACAGCTAAACAAAAGTTCCGCAGAACAATATTTATGTAATATAAATAAAAATTTTAAAAGCTACAATAGAGATAGTCTAATTTGAATTGAGTATTTTACCCTCATTCTTTTCTCCAACTGTAATCGCCATGTAAGTTCTTCAACTTGCTTCTCCAGCTTATTTTTGGCTTCCTGGAGAGCACCAGTTTCCCTTGCAGCCTAAAACAATTTGCAAACAGGATAAATCAGGAAAAAGAATCGTATTACTTGGAACTGAATACCGAGAGAAGACAGAACAAAGACAAAGTGATTTCCCAAATAACCTATGTAATCTCAGCAACACCAATTTCCAAAACTTCCTAGAAACTTATTAACACGAAACAATCAAAAAAGAACATTCTCAACCTAAGAACCAATTCTTTGGGAAAAAAAAACATCAGGTATTGCAACCAAAGGGAACATCAAACTCAACAGCGTCATCCATCCCAGGTCTTTTAATTACTCAATATATGCATTTGCCTTTTATTTAAAAAAAGTATGGGTATAAATTACTGCCATTCAAGGGTAACATCCAAAAGCATGAAGGCCAATGGAAAAAGCATTTAAAATTTGTCATCATAAAACTAGTAAAAGTACAATATCCCTGTTGTTCCAAATGTTCCACAGCCAGTCATTGCAGCATCAGTACAACAGGAGATTCAAATAGAAGCCAAAATACCATACATTTATAACTTATTAATTCTAGAAAAGATACCACTAAGCTCCATTGGAAAAAGAACACATATTTCATAAAATCCAAGGTCTAATATTTATTCAAATGTGACAAAAAAAATTCCCAACCCAGAGAAGACAGAACAAAGACAACGTGATTTCCCAAATAACCTATGTAATCTCAGTAACACCAATTTCCAAAACTTCCTAGAAACTTATTAACACGAAACAATCAAAAAAGAACATTCTCAACCTAACAACCAATTCTTTGGGAAAAAAAAAACATCAGGTATTGCAACCAAAGGGAACATCAAACTCAACAGCGTCATCCATCCCAGGTCTTTTAATTACTCAATATATGCATTTGCCTTTTATTTAAAAAAAAGTATGGGTATAAATTACTGCCATTCGAGGATAACATCCAAAAGCATGAAGGCCAATGGAAAAAGCATTTAAGATTTGTCATCATGAAACTAGTAAAAGTACAATATCCCTGTTGTTCCAAATGTTCCACAGCCAGTCATTGCAGCATCAGTACAACAGGAGATTCAAATAGAAGCCAAAATACCATACATTTATAACTTATTAATTCTAGAAAAGATACCACTAAGCTCCATTGGAAAAAGAACACATATTTCATAAAATCCAAGGTCTAATATTTATTCAAATGTAACAAAAAAAATTCCCAACCCAAAAGGCAACTTGCACCTAGCACCAATGCTAGTTAGCTGAGGTCATGAATTTATATCAACTCAAGATGGCTTAGTTCTGGCTTCACTAACACAGTACTTCTATTTGAACTCAGATGGATACACATCAACAATTTAGCCCTATACATAAACTTACAGCTGCTTCCTATCAAAAAAAGATTAACCAATATCTCAAGATTGCCAAAATTAAATCAACAAAACCTCATTCCATGCTTACAAGTACAATAAAATATATGCAGTACAAGAATACAGTAAATAGCCACAACAGAAAGAGAGAGAAAGTCACCATTTTAAGCTTCCGCAGTTCCCTTCTAGCAACTCGTCCCCTCCATGCACATTGAGTGGTAATTGCTGCTTTCTTCAACCTTATGTACTGTGAGCGGGCTAAATATTGACGACAATGTGCCTGGAGTAGTAAAAAGTTAAATAAAAAATAAAATAAAATAAAAACAATAATTATCAGACTGAAAATGCAGGAAACGAAGTTACTGCCCCAAGTGAACATTGCTATACCAATATCTAAAAACGGACATTAGTAGAAGTGTTTATAGTAAGCAATGAATGAAGTTAATCAATTTACCTCAATCATGACAGCACCAAAAAATTAAAAAAAAAAAAAGAAATATAACTACCTGAATCACAATAGAAGCTTTTGTCTGACGTTTAAAGCGAAGGTCATTGCGAGCAGTCATTATGCGCATTCCTGTTTGAATACATACAGCGGAAGAATGCAGACTTCTGTATGCTTTCCTTGCAATATACATGCGTAGATATTTTTGGATCCTTATAGAAGCAGCTTCTCTCCTCATCCTTTCATAAAGTTGCCGAGCATGTTCTCCTACATAGAACAAAAGGACAAAGGAATGTATGATTAGTTCACAAATGCCACAGAACGAATTCTTAATGAAATTGCTCAGAAATTGTATACGAGGAAACAGGCTTGTATACGAGGAAATAGGCTTGTAAACATCTTATGACAGATTAGCAATCTCATACCTCTACATGCAGCTTGAAGCTGTAAAGCAGATTGTCTTAATAAATTAAAACTCTTCCGACAAAAGTATGAACGAACTTTTCTCTGTATAATGCTAGCTGATCTGCCCAAAACTTCACTCCTTCGTCCATCTAGTTCTGCCATTTGACCGGCTCTAAGAAACACCTTTGTTTTACCTATCTACAAGATTAAAATGGATAAGCTAGGATATTTCTCCAAAACTAGGCTCAAAATCATCATGATTTAGCAGTACTATGGCTAGTATTTACAATAGAAATCTAGAAAATCCCAATATGAGGAATAAAAATAATCAAAATGAACAAGCAACTCCTACGCGATTCTTTCAAAAAGACACAACAAGCAAAAGTGCAAACCATTTAGGAAGGTTAATAAAACCATATATCACTTATTCAGAATATATACCTGATAGCCTTTGAGATCTACTTTCTCCAAGAGCTTCTTACACGCAGTGACCTCATCATAACTACCACACGCACAAGAGTAGAAGTAGATTATTTCTCGGTAAGCTTCATCCATGACATAGAAAGGATTTTCTCAAGTATCAAAAAGATAATGTAACACTATCACCTTCCATCCAAAACATCAGGTGAAAGGATGCCAAAGCGATCCAGAAATTCACAGAATGCTCTTCTTGTGGGATACCCTGCACAGCTTATCCTAATAGCCTCCATCACTCCCTGAGATAATGATAATTAGGCAACTCATAAGAAAATTCAACCAATATTAGTTAAAGTTACAACAATGCCTAAATCAACAAAAGCAAGAAAACCATCTTACCCCACATCGTAATTGTTGTAGAACATTACTATTCTCAAAGATAGCAGGTTTAAGAAGGCTGTTCGGCTTTACACAGCGTATGTAGTGTGGCTCTGTGGAACTCAATGTTTCAAGCAAAGCTTGCAATTGTTGCTTCATAAGAATGTAAATAGCATGTTCAGACCACGGAAATTGGAGATACCGATTAGAATAAATAGAAAACAGCTCCAATATACCTTGAATCGAGAGCCTATCGATGAGAACTTTGATGTTTTAGATGACTCCTCAGATAGAGGTGGAAACAAACCTGAAACAAAAGAACACCTAGAAGCACTCAAGAGTGCTTGATGCTCAGCAACAACATAATCTTTATTCTTGTCTAAGAATAAATCAGTCTGATAAGTGACCTGAAGAGCAATGAATATGAAACAAATCACGGGCATAAGTTTGATACCCAAATCCATAACAATCACAGATCATGTTGCTGAAACATTGTATAAAAATGTGATCCAACATGGAAAAAAATGCTTACATCGCCAGCATAGTGGCAGATAGTGAAATCAGTACGTGAAAGTTTTGGCTTGCTAAATCGTTTATGGTTTTTGAATGTCTGATACAGCTTTTGAGCAAATGTTTCGTGAGTTGATCTTGGAAACATACTGCAAAACAAATATATGAAGTGTTTTACATTCTGAAAATACAACAAATCTCTGACAACAACTTTTCCTTTTAAGAGCCTTGTACATACCAAGCCTCATCCAGAAGAGCAATGATGCCACCAGGTTTCTGGAAGTGACAAAATATATCATTAATCAATATGTAGCTTGACAGTAATAGATTACAAACTTCAAAAATAAGTGATAGTTTGTGCAAGTCCCATCAGATTTGGAACTACTACCCCTCATTACTATTGACGTGAGTCTTCAACTACAAACTAAAGTGCTTTTATACATTTTTTTTTTTTGAAACAGATATCCTATGTCAAATGAAAGTTATTAACTACTAACAACCTGTGACAACCATATCAAACAAAACAAAGAAAACATTTATACTTGTTTTATTGCATGTTTCAATTGCTTTCTTCAGAGATATATGGACTTTGACCATTCATATACAGATGCACTACCAGAATGCATATCTCCCACAAACCCAACACACCAAAGCTGGGAAAACACTCCATGATTTAGCCTGTATCAACAAGCTAAACCCTGAAACACGATGTCACCTTCGTTAAGTCCTGCATCAATCCTTTTCATTTATAAAACCAAAAAGGAAAAGAGCATTGACTTATCAAAGGGAAAAAAAAACTTGCACAGCGCTGCTGACTTATAGAATAATTACGTGAGAACAATGAATAAGCTATCAATGTACACCGTAAAAGAAATTGCAAAACACAAGGAATGATGACTTATATTACAAGAAAAAATAAATAAATAAGTAAAAAAAAAATTGCTCAAATAAATCTAAAGGAGAAAGAAAACAAAAAGATAGCCATTTGTTTTGCTCCTAGGTGTTGCAAACATTGATTATGTACAGCAAAATCTTGGAACTGAAAATATAAATGTTGTATATATATTATCAACCTTTACTTATTTTAGCATTTTCTCTAAAACAAGTGGTAGCATGTAATATTCAACATTGGCCTATAAGGTGACCACGAAAGCATGCATGTTACACAAAAGCATCAAACTGTTTTAGACCATAAGAGGTTGACAGCACAAACCTTTTCAATAAGATCAAGAACATCTTGACTATCAATAAACTCAATATAACTCCAGCCAAAAAAATATATAAATCTTGTATATATATCATCAACCTTCAATTATTTTTGCATTTTCTCCAAAAACAAGTGGCAGCATGTACTATTCAACATTGGCCTATAAGGTGATCACGAAAGCATGTAACACAAACACATCAAACCATTTTAGACCATAAGAGGTTGACAGCACAAACCTTTTCAATAAGATCAAGAACATCTTGATTATCAACAAATTCTATATAACTCCAGTCAATTTCTTCCTTTGTGTATTCTTCTTGTTCCATTTTGAACACGTGCTATCAAACAACACAACATAAAACATTAATAAATCATAATTTGTGAAAAAAGACTACACAATGAGAAATTAACAAAAGTGAAGAAGTTTCACGCATCAAAACCTGATTGAAATGTTGCTGCAGCTTCTCATTTGTCAAATTGATGCAAAATTGCTCAAAGCTGCACAAAGTCCAACAATGTTTTAGGATCTCAAGATTTAATAATCACATCAAGACATTTTCTGACCTCCGAAAAATGTTCGCTTGCAACAATTTCAACTCATCTAATTCAGGATTCAATGAAGCAAATGTAAAATTGGGATCAACAAACTATATAACTATTTGGAAGCACAAAAGATAAAAAGGTCAGTTTAAATTTACTTCAAACCTAGTGTATACTATGAAAAGGTTTATCATTATTATTTCTCGCACATAAGCAAGCTAGGCATGTTCAAATCTATTGACAAGAATGTTGGGAATATGATGACCCAACTATCTAACTTTGGGAAGCACAAAGGACAGAAAAGTGAAGTCCAAATTTACTGCAACATAGTGTACACTATGAAAGTTTTTTTAATTATTTCTAATGCATAGTCAGGAATGGCACGTTCAAAATCTATCAGTGAGAATGCCTGGAATGTGATGACGATGAGATTTATGTGCTCCATGATTTTACAGAAATGACCTGCTAGGCGTGGGAAATGCAGCTAAGTCTAAACATCAAATATAATGAACACATAGGATTTAACAAAGTAAAATAAAATAAAAATGATAAAATTGTCAAGAAAGGGCAAGTATTGCACAAACCAAAGACACAACAAAACCAAAATTATCAACTCTCGTAAAAGCCTGAAACAATATAAGATAGGCTTTTTACAAGTATTTGAACAAATAGCATATAATTCAAACAAAAGGGACCTAATTGAGAAAAATTATGTCATAATTTATCTACAAGGACCTCTTTGATTATTCTTTTCAAGTACCAGATATTATTCTCCAAACTCCCTAAGGGATTTCTAATGAATGCAGCTTGTGGGGCTGAGAAAAAAAAGAAAGGAATAGAGAGGTTTTTGATAACATAATAGAGTCGTCAGCACCTAACACCTGTTACACGCTTTCCTAGCAATTTGTTCTAATAAAATATAATATAAAAAATTACTATTCCAAGAAGCGCATAAAATTCAAATATTTTTTTTCATGGAAATTGCAATCCAAACACATCTCAAAAACAGGTTTAGAAGTCAATCTGTAGTGAAGCAAATCACAAATTACATAATGATAAACATAGCTTTATCTGAAATTAAGAATATATGCCCCTTGCATATCTTCCAAGAGGACAGTGATAAACATAGATTTATACGTAGGAAATCTGGCCCTCCCACTTTCTTAACACTGGGTTTTCATGCAGTTTAACTGCAAGAAATAAACCTCTGTAAATAATGACAACAAAAAGCGTACCGGTTAAGCACCTGTTTGTCTTGAAACTTTCAAATCCATATATATCCAGCACCCCAATTAAGATCTTTGAATCAGGGTCTTGACCAATGGAGCAGTTGATCTTGTTTACAAGCCTGTAAGGAACAACTACTTCAAATCATATCCGAGCTCTCAACTTGGCGAAGTATTTACCTTGCCACTTCTACAACAAAAAAGATCAAAGTAAGAAGTTACCAGTCAAAGAGCCTTGAATACACAATCTTTGCCAAAGCATCTCTACTAACAGCTGCAGATTCTGGATCAAGACACTTTGTTATAGTTTCATCACGAGTCACAATCACACGTTTACAAAGTGAGTCTTCAAGAGCCTTCTCATTACACCTGAAAACACAAATGGTCAAGAGGTTGCACTTTGTACAAGAACTTACAAACTACAACATCAATTTTCATCTCAATATTTGGAGATGCAATGCATTTGAGATATTCAGGAAAGTGAAGTTTACATAAAAAGCTCAGCAGCAGTTCTAAGATGGAACCGTGACTTTTCATCTTTTGGCTTAGATGAATCTATTTCCTCTCCCTTTGCAAACTCAATGTTTCCCAGATGGAGAATTGCAGCCACAACCCTAAAAATTCCATCCTGAAGGAGTAGAAAGAAACATACATGAACAAGAATAAAGGCAACATTATTAAAAAACAAAAGTTTTGCCCTCAACCATGGAGATCTTGAAGCTCTACCTGTTCCTCAGAACTGATTCCAACAATGTCCATTGCCCTTCTTGTTGCAAGATACTCTTTGGAATCATCAACTCCATCAAGTTCATAGCAATTTGATTGATTCAGATAATGAAAAGTTCTCGGATTTCCCAATTTATATTTCTCAATATCCTGACAGTGTAAAAAATTCAAATATCAAGATGCTTACTGATAATGGCGCATAAATACATAGCATTACTTTTTGATCAGCCATATTAAAAATAATCTACATCTAGTTCTCCCACTTAAGCAAGAGTTCATTCCATAAGCTCTTATTTAAGAGCCAAACACATAATGTAATATTTGAGATGTAAAATTACTAAAAAAAAAATTTTTTTTTTTTTTTAAACCAAAGCCAGTGACAGGTTGCTTTGATTACTGAAATTCAGGTATCATGAAAATAGAAAAAATAATTGTAGCAGGGGTTAGTAGACAAAGGGGAACCAAACACACAGGACACAATAAACAAACAAACAAACAGAGAAAATCAAATCTTTTTATGCCCTGAACTTTTCATAACACAACCCAACAAAAGATGGTCATGGTCTGATATGCATATTCATTAAGTATTTTGAGACATTAGATACTAGCAAGACAGGGGCCAACATGGCTACGTACTCAGGATCCATGGCATGAGCAATATTGAGCTCATGTTATGCTAAACATAATGGCAGCAAAACTTCAGTTCAGTTTAATAAATAATGTCTCAATTGATGCATAAAACTTGTTAATAATTCACATTAAATGGAGGATCAAGGGATGCATTACCTCAGGTGGAGCAGCACAAAGCATGTAGAAACAATGGTAATTTCTCTCCGGATCAGATACTTGACAAACACGAGATCTTTCCAGTAAGTATGTTCTAATAGCAGCTCCAGAAATCCTCCCCTGATGATCAAACTGAATCTCCACAAACTTGCCAAAGCGACTACAATATGAATGGCATGAAATTCAAATAGAGTTGGAAAGTGAACCAAAAGAATATAACATGATACAGAATTCACAAAAAAAGAAGAATGTTAACATTATGTATCTCATACCTTGAATTATTGTTTCTAACAGTTTTTGCATTACCAAAAGCTTCCAGAACAGGATTGGACTGTCAAGTACACAGTGCAAGAATCAATTCAATTAAATAAATTATTCACCAATCAAGAAGACAATATATAACTATCAGATGAGATTTTGCGCGATCACGATATCATCAATCCCTGAGAACAACTAAAATTTAGACTCAAAAAACTCCTACCTCTAGCACTTGTTGCTCTACAGTCCGCCCTTCAGCTGCAGCTCTCCCTCCCATAAAAGCAAGGTAACGCATAAGCATTTTTGTACTTTCTGTTTTGCCTGCTCCACTTTCTCCACTTACTAGAATTGATTGACTTATACCTTCATTTATCATCAATCTACACCTCACAAAAAATTTGCTTCTAAGAATGTGATGTTATGTCCCATTGTTAAAGCACAGAGAGTGAAACAAAAAGAACCTGTATGCAGCATCCGCAACGGCAAATGGATGAGGACTCAGCTCGCCAAAAGCTGCTCCTTTGTACTGTTCCATCATGTGATTATCATATAGATGAGGTAGTCTTCTAAAAGGGTTGACAGCAATCAATATACTTCCTGTATATGTCTGCAGGCAACAAATGGTTAATCAAATTATAAGAGTTACCCAAAAAAAAAGGCGTGAGACAAAAAAACATAGCATTGGACAAAAAAAAACTAAGGAAGTAGAAGGAGGAACAGTGGACTACGGCATCCATCATCACAAAGTACAAGGGAAGGCAGATGTTGGAGTACCAAAAAAAAAACAAAAACAAAAACAAAAACTTACATATATCTCATTCATATCATATCTAGATCGTATATTCTGAAGAACTCCTGGTTCATGCAAATAGGCCAATTTTGTCATGTCATCTACCCCGCACTGTGGTAATTCATCATCTTTAGGGTAGACACTAGACAAATTAGAAACAACCTGCAAGTCAAATAAGACAATTATGACATAAATAAATGAGAAGCATCAAGCTTTTAGCCAAGCAGACAGAAAGAAGAGCAATGATCAAGTTGCAATATAACAAAAATTGCAAGGTAATGGTGAATGCTAAAATAGCAAGGCATTTACACATACTAACATAGTTGACTTCAGTTAAAAAACTCAACTCAACAAATTTGTTTCCTACATAATTGGATTAGGCATTGTGAATTACTTCCTTCACTCCTCTCTATCAACTGCTTACTCTTCTATCATATCACAAGTGATTATATCTGTCTATAGTATCCTTCACTGTAAAACTTTACATGTCCATCTTCATCTCTTATTGTTGTTAAAAATTATTACTTTCTAAATACCTTATCTAATGATGTTTGTTATATGTATTCAAACCAACTCAGCAAAACGTATCTCAAATTTTATCTCCAATTCAAATTATTCTTAATCTTACCATATCTTAAATATGATCATTCGTCTGGCGTCCATCTAAAAAGTCATAGTACCTTACAAATAATATATTTAGATATTCATTTCTTTCATTTTTCTCATTAGGCAAACAAATGAATATTGTAATTGAATAAATTTAAAAATAGTTCTAAATTTTAGGTTTTAGATTTCATAGGAAATATCAATCCTATAGTACTCCAAGGGAATCAATGAAATAAGCATAACTATATTACCCAAGCAGAGGATCTCATGGAGACTCCAGATCGTACAAGAGTCAATCAAATAAACCAGATAACAAATTATAAGGAAACAATTAGGTGAATAGAAAAGAAGCTATCATTTTGCAACAACACATAAAAACATTAGATATCGAAACAAAATCTAAAAACACTTAAGTTGACCTCAGACAACTGAGATTCATAAGAGTAAGGTTTCAACTTGTATGAAGAGATCAACCAGAGAACTCACTGTTTTTCCAGATGTACAGTTGATTTTAATTTCATCCCCATTTACTTGCACGACTTCCCCCTCTGTCCAAGCCTCCTCTGGATCCTCCACCCAAACCAATGATCCTACAACAATATTAACTGAAGCAGCCTGCACAGCCAACAAAATTAATGAATATCCCTGGATTATGTGAAACTAACAGAAATGTAACAAGAACTGAAATATAGATCTTAACCACAAATGCAGTGAACTCATGCCAACTTGTACATCAAAGAATATTTGATCAATAAAACATCAAGACGATCAAACATGTTGTAACAGTGGACCATGCAGCTATTTGCCTGTAGATCAAACATGTTGGGATCACATACGCTTACACTTGTACCAATTCCATCGAGATTACAAATGGAGAACATAGTCTACATGAATGCAACTATCTCCGTTGCCAAATTTAGTGGGCCAACTCAGCCAACAGTACTTGCAGAGAGAGACTTTATTTATGTGCTATCAAAGTTATCTTCATATGTAGCCATCTCCAAAAACTTGTTCGTCGATAATGGATATACCTATCTACTTGATGGTTACATGGCATCATAAATCAAATGAAAACATGTGATAAAACCACTAAAGCTAAAACATTTACAGTAATGCCCTTATCACATCATAATAAGAACAGTACAAATAGAACAAGCAATACATTACATCTAATCTTCCCATTAGAAACAGTCAGAATTTCACATAGGCCCTTGCTTGCAATCTTTAGTATCTAGAATAGTATCAACGCAGTCAATGGTTTTTCAGAAAATGTGCCACAACAAATTACCCAAAAACAATTTCAATATGCCCTGAGTGCATCACAAAAGAAACAGATCTTCTCGCAGAAACTCATTGTTCCCACAAGCCAGAGGTCCCCCAATCTATGAAGCATCCTAAATTCCCATAACCATGCGTATAGATTTACCCAATCCAACCCATATAGAGATGGAAAACTTGACAAGCAAACAATCCAATCCAATCATCGACTTTCACAAAAATAAGGGAACCTAACCCATCTGTCTAAATCCCAAATAAGCTAAATAACGTAAGAGCTAGACAATGCACTAGAAAGTAAGAACCGAAGAATCAGACTACCATTTCCATTTACCCAAAAGACCATAGTTGTTACTAATTTAAACTGGAAACAGACACCAAAACTATCACCAGCAAGCTACAAATTGTATTTAGAACTTCATTTATTCTTCCCAAAGCAAAACACCTTTCAGCTCAAACACCTAATTGCTCACACCTCTGCTTCACTAAAGCAGAGATCAGCAGATTCGGATCAAAATAACACGATTAAACCAATACAATAAAACCCCAAAATTCAAATTAACAAAAAAAAAAGAAAGAAAAACCGATAAAAACCTGCAGAAACAAACATTTCGAACAGAAAAAAAGGCCAAAAAAATCAACGAAGTATAACTAATAATCCATAAATCCTTACCATTTCGACAAACCCCAATCAGATCCGATACCACAACACTAACTTCCCCCTCGATCTATCGCCCCTCTCCTCCGACCACCAAGAACCCCCAAATCTTCACAACAAAAATGAGGCAATGCGTCCAATCCCCTATCAAGATTCAATCTTTACCCCTAGATTCGCCGTTTTCCAGAAAATGCTTCCCTTTTCTAACTCTATCCAACCTAAATTGCTTTCTTCCTCCACCGAAAACAAACAAAAAAAAAATGTATAAATTGGCGTCGGTATTTTCTTCTCTGATTTTCAGTTTTTGTTTCAGAGGAAACACTAGCAGCAGCGCTCCGATCGCCGGTAACCGGACCGTCCGCCTTGCAGAAGAAGAAATCTTTTTTCCGGCGAAAATCCCTTATTCTTCTTCTCCTCTCTCTTCAGCTTCTTTTCTTTCTTCTTTGCTCTTCTTCTCCCTTGCTGTTTTTTAAGTATATTTTTAGCCTTCATTTTTTTCCTTTCCCTCTACAAACATAATTTATTACATAATTATCCCTTTATAATTATCTTAATTGTAAATACCCCCTTTGTTCTTTTAAAACCTTCTTGCTTTGTTTATTATTGTCATTAAATACATGCCAGTCTTGTCGTCATAAATAATTTTTTATGAGGTAATTAAATGAGCTCAGGGAAAACAATTCATTAATTAAAAAACAAAGCTGCTTTGATGTGCAATCATGATGAGGGCTTTGTTTAATCAAAATAAATATTATTAAGTGTATATATATATATATATTTATTTATTTATTTATTTATTTATTTATTTATTTTTAAATATAATTTTATTCTTGAATTTTATGAACTTTTCAAAAACAAGTTATTTTTGGAAAATAACCAAGAAATCTTGAATAGATGGAAAAAAATATCTAATTTCAATGGTTGCATTACAACATACAGCACAGTAAACAGATTCACTTGACATAAAATTTATATAAAAAAAAAACAAAAAAAAACTCATTAAAAAAGAAAGTATTTAGAAAAATAAATTATTATGGTAAAAACATTTTTATTTAAACTACCAGTCTATCACCATGGTCTATATTGGCATTTTTACTCAATTACTAAATCATATACTAAATTATTCCCAAAAATAAAATATAGTGAACTTATATATTTTTTTTAGAAAGTTGTCTAAAATGCCAACATGTAATCAGAAAATATATAACATTCTATATCTTAATATTCTTATTAATCAGTTTTTCTATAATAATATCTATACTTAAAAATTTCTAAACATGTCAAACACACCATAATATCATTTACATATCAAATGAAAATTTTCAATATAAAGTAGGATTTGTCTTTAGAGAAATAAAAAACTATATATATATAAATAAAAACAAATAAAAAATAACAATTAAATTTGTATGTAATGACATATTAAGTCAAATGAAATGTGTAGGAAAGAGTCGGGTGCTTTTTTTTTTTTATTTTAACAATTGAGCTATCATAATTGAATCGGAGACTTCGTCTATAAAATAAATTATCGCACTGAGAACGAGGAAAAAAACTTTTATTTCTTTGAATTATGGGCCCTGAGATTATTCGTTTGGAAGTTTTTAATCAGCACACTAAGATTAATCATCACGACATATTATCTAATTAAGATCGAACGAGAAAAAAAAATTAAATTTATAGATTAGCAAATTTAATTGCATCAATATGCAAGGATTTCATATTAGGTCATATCAATTATTTAACCATAGGTACAAAGAAGGAGGGAAAAAACCCTCTTATACTTACCAAATTGGTATCGGTTCATCAAAGTAACAACAAGAATGAAAGAGTGGAAGAAATTGGTGAGTGAGTTCGACCACGATAAATTATAGAGAAAACTAGTACACTCCTTGAAAAGTTAAAATAAATACCATCAGCTGAATTACAACGACAAAGAGCTAAATAATTTATAATAGTTTGAACGATAATTATAGTCTTGAAGAGACGATGGTTTCTCATTAGATTATAAATGTAACTTCATTATAAGTAGGAAACAAGGAATAATATACAAATAATTTTAAATATAAGAATGACATAGGGACCTTATGATATAAGAAATTTTTTTTTTTTT
>JAJIYU010003692.1:0-26130 GCA_030144865.1 Tinospora cordifolia
TTTTAAACTCAAAGATTCTTTTTAAACTTCACAAAGTGTCTAAAATGGGCATGTTGACCCTAAGTCTTTTTCTTGTAAACTTTTTTAAGTCTTTGTACAATTTTAACATTATTTTTGCTATAACAAATAAGAAGTTTTGTAACTCTTGAATATATTTATATCAATGAATGATATTCAATTATTTTGAATTTCATATTCAAATGTATGATGTTAAAGTTGATTTATGTATATTAATGATTTCCAATTTTGTTTTATGGAACCTATTTTATGAGTTGAGTACTCAATGAGTCCTATAGAATATGAGACACAGGAAGAAAGAAATATTAATGTGACACATGTCGTCTCCCCTTGAGTGGCCCAAGGAACTCCTTGTTGAAATGCACATGTGACAATAACACGCTGGAGCGCCAACAGAATGGCATAGTGGGACTCGAGACGAGGAGGCAGGGTGTTACAGCTTCCTACAATTAAAATCACACCATAAAAATTAAGAAAACTTAGCCAGATATCGTAGCTAGTTCACAACACAAAGAATTAAACAAATCAAATATCATACTGTATAGATGAGATCTTGTTCTTCATCTTCTCACTTGTTCCGCTCTTCTCTGTGCTCTTCACCTTTTGCCGTTAGAAAAATAGTAGCAACTAGAGTCAAAACTAAATAATAATTGAATAACCCTAATACATGTTCTATATATATCCTTCTTAAAACAAAAACCAAAAATTACGAAATAAATAAAAAACTAAAAAAATTAAAATTCCAATTGTACTATCGCGGTAGCACGTCGGCTCAATTCCGCCGAATGCCCCTCCAAAATTGCCCAATTCTACCATTGTGTTTTGACATTTTTACCCCTGTTTTTTTGTTGTTTCTTTGTTGTTTTGCCATTTTGCCCACCGAAATCACATTTTGCTTCATGCACACTCATTTTTGGGCAGGACCAAAGTGAGTTTCAATTACAAGTCGGACATCATGTTGGGCTTTGGATGCTTTTTGAATGAATGGGCCTTAGCTACTTGATCCATATTGTGTGCTTCATCCACCATTTACCGAATTTCTGCAATGTTAAAGCCATTTTTCCCTTTTCTCTTTATATATACATGTTCTCAACTATTCTAAACCTGTACAAACAATAGAAGACCTTTCTCGGGCATTAAATCACAATTATAAATATATAAAAACTATATTTACATTTTCTAATATATGTAAATACATGCAATGATCCTATAAATGCTTGTGCACCTAATTATAAATAAATATGACCTATTTCCTATCTAAACCCATGCAAAATATATATCATAATTTTAGTATGCAACGCAACTAACAGTACACTATAGCGGTAACCAGAGGACCATTTGCTGAACAACATGACTATTGAGATAGTGCAAAGATTTGACCGTTCCCAAGATTTCTAAATTTGTGTTTCACTCAGACTACCATGGTCATGTACCGCAATATTGTGAATGAAAAAGGTAAATTTAGTTCTTTAAATGTGTGCTAAGAAGTCTAGAGTGAGGAGATATAAATAGATAAGTGTTTGAGGACATTCTTGGAAGGTCTTAGACAGTAGTAGCACAGGAACTGGAGCAAGGAATAGGAGAAAATAAAAAAGAAGGCATTCAAGTCTCTAGTATGATTTTCAATGTTTCTAATTCTTTATTATGTATTTTCTCTGCTAGGTCAAGCTAAACACCTCAATTCTAGGATGTAATTTCGATTATGAGAACCCTTAATTTTGTGTTCTGATTAATCTATGTTGATGTTCTGTTATATACCTTGTGTTCTTATTGCTTTCTATTTACTGGCCATAAATAGGAAGATCTTAGACTGCTAAACTAACTCGAGAGAGAGGTTTGATTGTTTGATCATCAATGTATAAACCTAGACAGATCATTTAAATCGAGAGGTCATTGATTTTATAGGAGGTTGCACGTGGAAACAGATTTTACTACATTAGTTATTTTACTGTACACGTCAAGAAAGGGTATTAGGAACATGACTAATAGATATTAAAAGAACCTAGGATGGAGTTTTTAAGAATTAAGGGGGAATTACATGGGATTTTACTATCCTAGAAACTTAATTGATGTAGTTTTCAAATCCAACATTCTTTTGATTGAAAATTTATTTAAATTTACATTATTCACACTTGTTTTCTAGCCTTAATAAATTTGACACCAATAGTAGATTGGGTGTAACACCTCGACTCCCGATCAGACCTTCCGTCACATGCTATGGGTCTAACATGAAGATGCACCCCTTTGGCGGAGATGTCTCACGTGCGGGTCGTCACCCATTGAGAATTGAAATGCTACTTAAAATATTCCTATCAAAATCTCTTTCTTCAAATTCAAGTTCTTGATAACTAGTTTTCAAAGAAATATTTGAAAATATATTTTGCATAAAATGAAAGATCAAAACAACTTTCTACTGTATTCATCAAATTTCCATAGTTAGACAAAAACAAACTAAAATTAGAAATTATTTCACTAGAAATTCATGTAACAAATAATGAAAGATTATCAAAGTAATTGCCACAGCGGATAAAATTATTAAAATCAAATTTTATTGGCTAAGTAGGCCGAAAATTCCAAAACCAAGATAATATATGTAAAATAGCGATATTAAACTCAAGAAAACGTACATCCAATTCTATTATAAAATAAAATAAGTAAAATATAACCTCTAAATCCTCCTATCCCGAATAACCTCTCCCATGAGGTTTTCAATCAAAAGTGAGAGTTTTCAGACGTAGACTACTGCACACCACATCCATGTATTCTTGAAAAAGAGATGGGAGTGAGTTCGAAAGTCCTATGGATCATTCATACACATCATACACATTATACAGATCAAAATTCAAAACATTATACACACTTTCACATATTAGGTGTTTCAAATATTCAATTGTTTTGGTTGTAATCTAAGACCGAAAGAGTGTTGAGATGACTCTCGGTATTTCCCGCGATCTAGTCTAATCATAGAAGGTCTCAACTACCATCTAAAATCAGTCATGTCTCAGTATCACAGTCTAAGAGAGAGTACTTCCTATAGCCTTATACTAGCTCCCAAAAACTTCTAGCTATCATAAGCAACTCAGGGTAGAAATACCTACAATCTGCCTTGTGGCTCGTCAATCTCAAACAGTGACATATAGGAGATGTTATCTCGATCTACTTCAGGCTCGTCGATCGCACCGGTACATGAATTTTTAATAATCCTTCATCTTATTTTAGTTTCACAAATAAGTTCAATTATACCGAAGCATCACACATACCATAGAAATTTATCAACTAATACATGCAATTAAAGTAGTAATCAAATAAATAAAGAATGCTACCTGAATGCAGTTTTCCTATTTATGCATGTAATAAATAAATAATCATTCATCATAATATCACTTAAGCACTCCAAACGAGTTCAATCAGTTTCCAAAAGCAATTCTAATTAATCTAGAGTTATTCAAACAAATGTTTCAAATTTTAAATCTACATAATATATATGAGCAAGAAATTCTCGCCTACCTGATTTTGCAGATCTTCAGGGTTACGTTGTCTTCCTTCTAAATACTCGATACTCTAAAATTTTAAAATTTAAAATTCAACAATCAATAAAAAAATCTCTAATTTCCCAATTCACATTCAATCTTGTTCAAAAATACTCTTAAGTTTAAATAATTTCTAAAATAATTATATAGTCTAAATATCAATTTCAACTAATTCAGGGTCATTCCAAAATTTTAGAATTTTATATAAGCAAAATAAAACAATCTCTCTAAGTCTTCGAATTTCATAATCTGAAATTCAATTTTATCATAATAAATTTTTAAGTCTTATGTTTTCTAAATTTGGAACCAAATTTTTCTATTTAAATTTTCAACTAATTTATTCCGATCAAAATAAGATCATTTTAATTTATTTCTAGGTTCTTAAGTGTTTATCCAAATTATATTCAAACATATTTCTAAGCGTATATTTTAGAAAAATAATACCACTACTATTTTAAACTTTTAATTTAAAAATAAGAACTCTACTAATTAATTCTCAAGCTTCTGCAATTCATTCTCTTCCAAATAAATTTATTTAAATCAAAACTAATGATTTAGATCAGAATTAATGAATATTAAATCTGACAATAGAAAATTTACATATTAAATTTTCTAGGCCTCTACTACTTCTCCAAATTAAATAAAATAATCTAAGGCTTAAACCATTCAAAATTTCTTAAGTTCTTATTTTTCTTTTCAACATAAATAAAATAATTCTTAATCTTAAAACCTTCAAAATTCCTCTTGACTTTTAAATGAAGGATTTTTACTTTAACAAGAAATTCTAATATATAATATTTGTATCTAGACTTTTAATTTAATTATTTCTATTAAAATAAGAGCATTCGAATATTTAATATTTATATTTGACCCCTAAATAAATTTAGTTTCAATCTCCGAATTTTTACGATTCCCTTAACTTCGATATTCAACATCCATTCACATCCAAAAATTCACAAACATAAATAATGGTTCAAATTTTTTAAATTTTATTTTGCACATCTATATTCTAAGAAATAATTAATTTCAACTACCTGAATTTGAAAATCCAAAAATATATGCATTAACCTCTCTTGGTCTTCATGCGAGCAAGCACAACAACAATAGCTGCTACTGTTCTTCTTCACGCGACGACGCCCAAACGTAGCAATACGACCCGTTTGCTTCGTTTCAGTTCATCCAAATAGTAGTAGAGTTTCAGATGTAAAATTTCCAGATTTGAAATTTTAGATCTGAATTTGTTCTATGCGTTAATCACGTCAAACAACAGCAGCACACAAGATTGTTGATTTTTCCAGCAACATGCACATAACAATCCTTCTTCGTTCTTCCTTCGTCACAGCCAAAATGCACACTACTGCAAAACCATGATATCCTCGTCTTCACAACGGATTTGCAGCTCATCTTCTTCATCAAGAACGCACCAGTTTCAACCCCAAAAATTAAATCTAAAATTCGTTTCTTCTTTCACCCAATTCGCAGCACACGCAACCACTCAAAACCCCCAAAATCACGAACCAGCAACAGCAAGGAAAACCCACTTTGCTGGTTTTCCATTTTCGTTCCTCTATTTTCTGCTCACATCATGCCCAGACTAGCAGCAGCAACGCATCGCCAGATTTCTTTTTTTTTTTTTCTCTTGCTCGTTCACCCCAATTAGAAAATTCATTGCTGCACTTCATCTTGTTCGTTCCTTGCTATTTGCCCAACTTGCGTACCGAAATCCAAATCATCCCCAAACCAGAAATTTTCAGATTTAGCATGTTCTTCAATTTCGTTCATGCTTGATCGTTCACACCAAAACCCCAAATTTTTGCCCCATATCAACGAAACCCCAAACCAAAAATCCATATTTTTCCTTTCATTGCAACGTCTTCTTCTTCGATCATCCAACATCAAAACCCAAATCAATACCCTATTTTTTTCTTCTTCCAGATTCTTCTTAATTCGTGATGCTTCCCAAGATTTCTAGATTTTTCTTTTTTCTCGTTTTTTGTTAATTGGTTTGCCCTAAAGCTTAGAAACCGAGCTTCTAAATTTTTCCCAATCAATCCATATTAAAATTTTCTATCTCAAACAAATCTTCGGTTATAATTCACTAAAAATTTCATTAACCGATATTTCGTTCAATTGCTATCTAAATCAACCAATATCTGATGTATTATTTCCTAATCATAATCTATGCATATGTTTACTTCTTAATTAATTAATTTTATATTTTTTGCGAACCTCGTTCTTTTTCTAAAACATTATTAATTCTAAAATTTTATATTTTATTTTATTTTTTTAACAGTAATTGTTTATTTTATTTTGAATTCTTATTTTTTTTATAAAAATAATATTTTATTTTATATTTATTCACGACGTGTATACGTTTGTAAAATTTTGGGATGTTACATTGAACTTTGAGATTGTTAGGATTTAACTATTCGCTGAGGACGATATTTGATTTAGAGTCTATTATTACTACTTGCGACACATACATCATCAACGAGACGTGTTAGGCAACGGTAGTAAGGTATAATGATTATATTCCTTTCTAGTGGTCACTTTTCAATTTTCAGAAATTAATCTAATGCATTAGGAGGCTATAAGTCTATGGAAACATGAAAAGTTGAAGGAAATCATGTCTACATGGAGGAAGAGATTAAATATATATATATGCTCATGAAATCAATGACAATGCATGTCATGTAATGGGGTAGTGATCAATATGGTCAAATAATTTAAATAATGCATTATTTGATGAGAAACCAGCAATTCAGGTTCTTGAAAAATTAGGAGTTCAGTACCATAAGATATTAATTTTAGGATATTTTGATAAAGCATATAAATAAGGCATGTACACATGAATTAACTAGTGTATATACATGATTAAGGGGTGGTTGGGTGTAATTGCATGTGAGGGGATGTTTCGACATATTTAGATGTAAAAAAACTAGCAAGGTGGTTAACTGAAAATTGAGGATTAAACGTGCTTATGAGGTTTAATATACATCAAATAATGAAAATATACATGTAAGTTATGAAAACAACTATGATTTCATGCACTCAATGCATGTTGTTGTAGTTGAACATTTAGTGGCCTTAAAAGTGTTTGTAAAGGTCTAAAAAGTATTTAGAGGGTGAATGTTCATAGTTGGAAAAAGGGGAGCTAAATCCAACAACCGAATAAGTTGAATAATTCAAATAAAATAAACCTTGAGAAAACCATAAAATTTTTAATGTAAAACATGTACAATCATATGTACGAAGGGGTAAGCGAACCATAACAAAATACAAAAAATTTGCAAATGACCAACTTACTAGTTATCATAGCAATGATATTCATTACTGCAGTAGTGTGTCTTGTCTAGAAAATCCAACGAATCTATGGTGTTCTGGTTACTACGGTAATGCCTTCTCACTATTGTGGTAATACAAAGGAAACTTGCATGACAAAGATTATCAAAAATTTTCAAAATGACTATAGGAAGTTTTTAATGTGTAGGCAACTTCTAAAATCAATACTTGATAATATTTGTGCATAGGAAACAAATAAAATAGAAAGGAAAGGAGTTAGGAAATATTGCTACCAAGGAAACAACCACAAAAACTTTTCAAAACCTGTCAATTTGAACTCTATATAAGTCATTCTCCCCACTCAAACAAGTGCGAATCACTTCTCTTCTTGCTTTCCTAGCCTTCTTCTTGTCATTCTTTCATTCCCTAGTTGTTCCACATAATAACTATAGTTGTAGGAAGTAGGAAAACCTAGGATTTTGCATCACGGTAGCAAAACACACTGTTGAGCATTCTTTTGGAGAAAACAAAGGATTCAACGAATCCAAGAAGGTACAACAACCTTACCTAAGTCTCAAATGCATGGTTCATGGTGTAGAATTTGAAGTACTAGGATGTCAAGGTCGTAGGAGAACAAAGGATAGAAGAAACATGCACTGAATTCTAGTTTTTATTTTGGTTACTACGGTAGTGGTCACTATCACCACAGTACTGCCTTCGTTTTCACCAGTTTGCAAACTTTCACCCTGATTACCATGATACTCTACTACGACAATACTATGTAAATTCAACATTAGCCTCTAGTTACCACGATAGCCTACTGCTATAACACGTTCGGTTCTTTATAACCTTCTCTAGTTACTATGATAGTCTACTGTAGTAATGTGACCCTTCTTCAATGATTCTCTCTAGTTACTATGGTTGCCTACCATGGTAGTTCTTCGACAATTTTTGTTCTCTACTTATGCATTTTGATTATTGCAGTAATATTTTCCTCTACCATGGTGCACAGAACCAAAACTACATTAAGGCTTATCAAACATGAGTTTCTTGCACAATTAAAGGTCATATTAGAGTGGAATCATTAGAATATGATTCAAGGATGTTAGAAACACCATAATCATAAAAAAAAAGCATATTGAATCTTAATCTTTAATATTGAAGGCTCAAGAAGGATCGGAATTAGGACAAGAAGGAACTAAGTGTAAAAGTGGAGATGATTTCTAGATTTTAACTTATTATTTTGATTCAAATATTATATATATGTATGCTTGCTTAGTATAGGAGCAAGCTTTGAATCTACATGATATGCTTGGATTAAATATGCTTGCTTTATACATGTTTTACTTTGAATTGTATGATCATGTCATGCCTTGAATGATGCATGCTTAGAATTGAATGAATGTTGATGTTATATTGATGAACAATTAGCATGCCTAAGATTGATATGAATGATGATTACCATGCTTATGTTGCTCACATGCTTATACGTATGATTTAGTCCATACTACTATGATTTATCACTAAAGAAAGATAAATAAAGATAATAACTGCATACCCACCTAGACCCAGCTTGTCGGTTATTGATTTTCTTGATTGGAGCTAGATGTCTGGATTGACCCCACTTCCTAAATTGTGAACTGGGGTTCAGATTAACCCCACTTCATCGATAAAAGGTTTTGAGCGTCTAGATTAACTTTTTTCCCTAGATCTGGAACACTGAGGCAGATTCTTTTTGATCTTAATGTCAATTGATAATAAGTTAATATTTGAATCACCTAATCTATGAAACATTGCTTTTCTAACATTTCAAGAAACTAATGATTAGAGACTATATGGATTACTTTTAGAGTTTTCTTTTCCAGATTCATAGTTTTGTTTTAAGTTAGGTATGTTGGCCCTAGTTTCCTTTGTTATTTTTAAAGGTGTTCCATTGAAAAAAAAGGTCATTGTACCCTTAGATATTGAATTTGATTTTCAAACAATGATATTGTTTTATTTTATCAAAAGGTTTCAAAGTACTTTTATGAAATTTGTATGAATTATTGTCTCATAGAACGAGGATTGAAACATATAGAAAAAGAAAAAGAGAAAAAGTGACGTACAGCCTCTTGGGTGGCCATGAATAATGTTTGCACGTGATGTTAACGTTCCAAATTGTTAACCTTGAGGACAGTTTGGCAATTACACCCCCAAACCAAATTATTGGGCCACGAGGGGGAGGTAGGGTGTTACAGCAACACTGCACACCGAATGCACTAAAAAGGCGGATGGTGCACTACTTGTCATGTTTCATAAAAAATTAGTAAATTTATAATTTAAAATTATTTTATGATGTTCAAATACTAAAAATAATTATTTTAAATATTTTAGATTGAGAATTTAGTATATTTATGACTACAGTACATGAAGAGAATGGGTTTGAAATTCAATCTGACAAAGTGGAGATGATTACCTTGCTCTTTAGTATTATCTAAGTTTTAAAATATGAAATGTGATGTTTGTTTATATTAATTGAATATTAGAAGCATGCTAGGATGTGACTATAAAATGTTGAATTTGATGCATGTATGATGTATGATTGCTAACATGTTGTATGAGGAACATCATTTCGAAATAATATGTTGTATAGATAGTATATTGATTAATACGATCTATGTAACCTTGTGTTTATAATTACTTGTTTTTATAGTCTTTCATATATCCTTGAATTATGAGATAATGAACATGTTAGAAATTTAAAAATTGTCTATTACTTTAAAATCATAGTAATAAAGATCTTAACCACGTACCAAGGCAATGACCCGCCATTTGGTGTCATAGTGAGTGTCTCCAACCCAGACTCGGCTTCGGCTATTTACTTATTTCTTGAGATTCATACTAGTATCATAACTGTGATAATGGTGAAATGAGAATAAGTGTCATAGAAGACCTCATTCCCCAGTTAGGGTCTGCCTTTGAGTGTTACTTTTGGATGATATCCTAGAACACAGGGGGACACCAAGGTCTTAAGGACAACCCAAAACAATTGAACAGTTTAAATCGTTTAATGTTTGATAAGTGTGTGCATGTTTTGTATTTTGACTTGAATAATATTTTAGATGTATTGTGTATAATCCACTAGGCTCTTAAGCTCACCTCACTTCTTCTTTTTCAGGTAACCATTGAAGAGGTTGTGCAGACGAGTATTGTTGAGTCATTCCTTATTAATAGCATGCCTCACTATTTAGGACATTGAAGAAATATAAGTATATTTTCTATTTTTACTAGGCATATGACCCATCACATTTTTTTATATGTTAATTTGTTTACCACTTGGAGTTCAACCATTGGGCCAAATAGTAGTTATTTTTTTATGTTCCTTTTAACTAGCATGTTATCCCAGATTTTTAACTATTAACGTTAATTTAATCATATATCCATACGCTATTATGGGACGTGACTTGGTGCATCTAAGAGATTATGTTTAGAATAATATAATAGTAAAACATTTGCTCTTGACTATGAGATGTGGATGTATGAAAATGAATATGTATGTGTTTATACATGTGGAATTGTTATAAAATAGTTAATGGGTCGAGAATCAGGGTGTTACATCTTTGGCTTACAATCATTTAATATTATAGATGTTGAAGGTATCTAGTTTCTAATTATACCAGTAAGGTAAAATCCTATTAAGTAGAGTACTATTTTAGTGTGGATATTGTGAATCCATATCGTATCTTCTTAGATAACCTTGATACAACTTTCCAAGCATAATTTTAGGCTTTTAGGCTAAGATATCATAGGTAAGGTCATACCATCAACTCGCTTGATTGAAGCAAGTGTGTCTGTATACAATGTACATAAGATCGTAGCTTTTGAACAAGTCTTACTGTAATACCCTAAGAATTTATATATAAAAAAAATTAAATAGTAGTTAAAGTAAATAAAATAAACCATCAAAGGGTAAAATAGTCATTTCACATAAGCTATGAGTAAAATTGTAATTTTACCAACTAGAGGTAAAACTATTAAGACCCCTTCCATAATTTAAAAGGCAAGCCGACTAGCATAGTGCCCTAATAAACTTACTCACAAGCTGAGCTAGCCAAAACATTGTTAAGCCTCCTTCTTACCCGTATATAACATCATCAGAGTAATCACAAGAGCTATGGAAGTAGCTAAACAATAAATTATAGTAGAAAAAAATTTTAATTAAACAAAAAGTATTTATGTACAATCTTTCCTATGTAGCAATAACAAAAATATGATAGTCAAAATATCTACAATGTTTTCCTCTCTTCCTATACATCAAACTAACTCTCCAAAATAGTAACCACGCAATAAAACCTACCAAAATAAACGAGGTGCACTCTACGCAATGGCTACCTTCTTCCCTTTACCATTAGCAGAAGACGAACCTAAAAATGTTAGATTAATGTGTCAATTTTATCCACAGCAGCTCAGTGAGCAATGTAATCTAATCTATAACTTAAAATAGAAATTCTGTAAAATAATGTCATGTATGCATGCACAATAATAATATGCAAATGAATATAACAGTTAATGAATGTTAAATCCACAATGCAGTCATGCACCTTACATTTTGAAAACAATTTTAATGTTGAAAACGCATGCCGAAGCTCTTAATAACCTACAAGAAATTAATAAATCTACTCGAGCTGGTGTACTCAACGATTAGGCATATTCTCATATCATATCATAGGGATATGCTAGCTCATACCTCATGTATGGCGGCCTCAGATCCTCCATAGGGGAGCCCAATTGATAGACCTGCCTAGAACGTACCTCCAAGTATGACAACCACTCATCCTCAAAGCTCTACCACATCCAATGCCTCAACCCATACCCAAACCTTAAGATTCGATGCATATTTTCACTTAAAAACTCATTTAAAGATTGCAAATACATTTCAATATTTAATACATTTTATTTATGAATAGAATAACTAGTTGAGTAATAAATTAGAAAGTACTACTCACACGAATGCTCATCTCTTAATGCTCCTCTAGTGATCGGTCATGTCCCGCTGATATTTGATCCTACGTGATCAATGTGATTTCTTAATATCTACATAAAACTTGGCTCAAATCTAACCTTATAGTCCTTGGTCAACCAAAGGATTGACGTGGTCAATTGTGGGCCAATTATGATTTGGTCGATTTTGGTCAGTACAATTAATTTTAATCAAGCCTCATACTCGCTAACCTGTATGATTGATAGGGTCAATGTGGTCAACACGGTCAATTGATGCAATTAAGCTCATATTATTGACCCAAAATACTAAAAACATGTATTGTCCACACGTCTCCCACTTTTAGTATACAATAATCAACCATTTTCATAAATTTGGTGGTTCAATACAGTAATAGAAAAATTCTAATTATTTTCCTATATTAAATATTTTTTTTTAATAAGTATTTCATAATGTTATACAATATTTTATAATATTTTTTCCTATTATTTAATGTTATATTGCCTTATATACATTTTTTCTATATTTATTAACTAATCCTCAAATCGCATAAATACAATTTAATATAACAATTAACCGTCAAAAATCCTAATTTCAATGTCATTGAGTTCAGAATTTTATTCTGGATATTTCAGTACCCGCCAACTAAAATTTTAGTGTTAATAGGTATACCACTTATGTATCAACTTTCAGCTACCATATAAATTCCTAGGGTCCACAAGAGTACAAATAGTTTGCATATCTATGTTCTACTCGTTAATATGAACACAATGATATATATATATATATATAGTGTTTTTTCATTCATAAGAAAAAGACACTCTAATTTTGGGTCGTACAATAAATTAATACCTTTATTGAAAACTATACTATAAAAATCGTAATTCACAATTTCTATAACAATTCTGAATTGAAAAGAGGTAAAACTAAATTACCCAAAGTGTTGGATTATCGAAAGTGTGCAACTTTTTTTTCTTCTTTTCTTTCATTTTCTTCTCTTTTTTTCTCTTTTTCTTCTCCTTTTTCTTTCTTCTTTCTTTTCTCTTCTCTTTTTTTCTCTCTCTTTTGCGACTGAGCAATTTTGAGGAGAGGATGTGAGAATGAAATGAGAGTAGAGGGCGATTTATAACACTTGGTTTGGGGTGGGTCCCATGCATTCGACTAAGTCAACAAAAATAGGTCATGTTATCTCCCACCTCACTAATATTATCTCTCATTTTCTCTTATATATATATTTCTATTATCCAGCCACATCATCTTATTTATCTCTTTAATATACATTTTCATTAATTCTTTTTTTTTTTGTGTCCAATTAAGCGTGCGTGCACACACACACACACATATGTATATTCTTTATCATCATATGTATATATATATATACACACACACACATGTAACAATCCTTTCGTTTAATTATTTTTCTTATCATTTTTTTTTCACCCTTTAATTAAAATATATATACGTACCTATATATATATATACCTAACCCAACACACACACACACACACACACACACACGTATATATATGATGATTAATTCTTTTTATCCATCATTATTTATTTATTTTCATTTAATGCACTCATTTATCAATACGATTGCCTTATCAATACGATTGCCATATAAATCATGTATTTCTATAAAATTACATATTTTTTATTTATAATTCATTTATTAATATATAAAATACATGTCGAACTCATCAACTCAATGCCTACTAATACGGGTCATTACAATCTCCCCTCGTTAGAGCAAATTTTATCCTCAAAATTTGCTAAGGTATCAAAAGGGCAAGAAGTGACACTCATAATCCTAAGGAAGTAACTCGTCATGTAGTCTTTTCGCTCTCAGGTGTCTTGCTCAGCACCATGAAACTGTCAACGCACATGTATCATCGGTATCTCCTTGTTGTGTAGTTTCTTTATGGCGCGATCAATGATAGCTACCGAAGCTTCATCATAGGTACAATCTTCTCGCAAATGAACATGCCTTTAGTCTGACATGTGCAAGGGGTCGAGGTCATGCTTTCTTAACATTAACACATGAAACACATTGTGTACTCCCGCTAACTAAGGTGGTAATGCGAATCGGTAGGCAACATGACCTATCCTCTTAAGGGTCTTAAAAGGTCCAATATATCTTGAAGCGAGTTTCCCTAAAATACTGAAATGAGTCTGTTCCTTCCGAGGGAAAATTTGAAGTAGTACATGATCACCAACGTCAAACTCAAGGTTTTCCTCCGGTTATCTGCATAACTATTCTGTCGATCCTGAGCTACCTTCATGTTCTAACAAATCTATTGGATTTTCTTGTTCTATTGCTGCACAAAAATAGGGCCCAAAACTACTACGTCACCAACCTCAACCCAACAAGCTAGCGATCAACAAAGTCGACCATATAATTCCTCAAATGATGTTATAGTGATACTCATCTGGTAGTTGTTATTATATGCAAACTCACACAATGCCAAATGATCCTCCCAGGTACCACCAAAATTAAGGACACATGTACGGAGCATATCCTCCAAAATTTGGATCACTCTCTTAGATTGACCATCAGTTTGTGGATGGAAGGTTGTGCTCAGGTTTACTTTAATCCCCAACTGACTACGTAAGCTCTGCCAAAAATGGGACGTAAACCAAGCATCTCTATTAGACACAATGGACACTAGGACCCCATATAATCTTACAATATCGTAGATATACAATCAACTCAACCTCTCAATCGAATCTCTGAGTCCATAGTAATGTGCTCCCACTTCCACTCAAGAATAGCCAAGGGTTGTATTAAATCATCGAGTCTCTAGTGTTCAACCTCAATCTGCTGGCACGTGTCACATCTCTGCACAAAGGCTGCAATATCTTGCTTCATCCTCGGCCACCAATAAGTACGTCAAGCGTCATGATACATCTTATTGGTGCCTGGATGAACGGTATACCTTGAGTGGTGTAGTTGTGTTAGCACTCCCTATCTCAGGCAAGGGTCACTTGGTACCCACAATTGTTCCCTAAACCTCAGTGCACCATCACTGTCAATCAACCACTCCAAACGACAAGTGTTATCTCTCCCCCCCACTCCCGGTACATCACATAATCAATGTCATGAGGTTGTACCTCTATGATATCAGCAAGCAGCACCGCTTGGGCTCTCATTTGTGCATTGACTCTGGTCTCAGTCGAAGTCTCGTGGATACTCATCACTGTCACATAATCAATCCTCCTCCACTCTTGAGACATATGTCTAGCCACACAAGCAGTCTCGACCCATACCTTACTTAGCGCATCAACCACTACATTAGCTTTCCTAAGATGATACTCAATGGTAAAGTCATAATCCTTAAGCAGTTCCATCCATCTCCTCTACCTCATGCTTAAATCTCTTTGAAAAAACAAAAACAAATACTTAAGGCTCTTATGATTAGATTAAAACATAAAACGCTCACCATACAAATAGTGTCGCCAAATCTTGAGTGCAAACACCACTACTGCCAACTCTAAATCATGGACAGGGTAATTTTTCTCATGCACCTTCAACTGTCTTGAGGCATAAGAAATCACTTGGTCCCCCTGCATCAACACACACCCAAGGCCTGTATCATCAACTCATGGCCTGGTTCATGTAGCACAAGTACTGGCGCAGATGTCAAATAATGCTTCAACTCAAGAAAAACTTTCTCACACTTATCTGTCCATACAAAGGGCATGCCTTTTTGGGTAAGTTTCGTCATTAGTGTAGCAATCCTCAAAAAATTCTGCACAAATCTACGATAATAGCTTGTCAAACCCAAAAAACTAAGGATCTCCGTCATTGTGGTATGTCTCGGCCAACTAATAATAGTCTCAACATGGCCTACCACATGGCCTAAAAGTCAGACCTTTGTCAGATCTACAAAAATATCATAAGCTCCTACCACATGGCCTAAAAGTCAGACCTTTGTCAACCATAAGTCGCACTTGTTAAACTTAACATACAAGTTGTGATCTCGAAGAGTCTATAAGGCGATTTTCAAATGTTCGACGTGTTCTACCCTAGTCTTTGAGTAAATAAGGATGTCATCAATAAAGATAATGTCAAAGGAGTCGAGATAGGGATGAAACACTCTCTGCATCAAGTCCATGAACATCGCAAGGACATTTTTCATGCGCAACGGCATGACTAAGAACTCATAATACCCATAACGAGTCCGAAAGTCCGTCTTAGGTACATAATCTTCCTTGACCCTCAGCTGATGATACCCAAATCTTAGATCCATCTTTAAAAATTCAATGGCACCCCTTAGCTAGTCAAACAGGTCATCAATGCATGGAAGAGGGTACTTGTTCTTTACTGTCACCTTGTTCAATTGTTGATAGTCAATACACAAATGGAGGTTCTTATCCTTCTTTCTTACAAACAACACTAGAGCATCCCAAGATGACACATTAGGGGTAATAAAGCCTCTACTCATCAATTCCTCTAACTGGACCTTTAAATCCTACAATTCCTTAGGCATCATTCGATATGGAGGGATTATAACAAAAGATATGTAATAGTCAAAATATCTACAATGAAGGCAATTATCTACAAGTAATAGTCCAATCCACAAGGTTCAAATTCTAAATCTTAAAACTCACTAACTCCCAGACAATCAAATTTCCCTCATGATATGGCCACCCTCATTCTATTCCTCTTCCTATCAATCAGAAGTTAGAAAGTTTTCATCTATATATCTGTTATGTTACTCTAAGTCGTTCTTAGGGTTTTTCTAACTTTCGCGATTACTCTAAGGTTCCCTAGGTTAACAACAAGTGTTATTCCTTAATTAAAAAAACCTTGGGCTTTGAAACTAACATTTTTGGGACTCCTTCCCCAGGGTGAAGGGCGAGCTGACCAGCACAGTGCTTTGACAAACTTACTCACAAGCCGAGCTTGTCAAAACACTGTTAAGCCTCCTTGTTACCCATATTCAACATCATCAGAGTAATGAACGAGATACGAAAGTAGTTATACAATAAATTACAATAGAAATTTTTTTTAATTAAACAAAATATATTCATGTATAGTCTTTCCTATGTAGGAGTAACGAAAATGTGAGAGTCAAAATATGTACAATGTTTTCTCCTCTTCTTATACATCATACTAACTCTCCAAAACAGTAAACTACGTAATGAAACCTAACAAAATAAACAAGGTCCACTCTACGCAATGATCACCTTCTACCCTTTATCCCTAGCATAAGAAGAACCTGAAATGTTAGAGTAATGAGCCAATTTTGTCCACAATGGCTTAGTGAGTAATGTAACATCTTGAAAAATTCATATGAAATTTGAATTTTTACTTAGAAAATTATATGAAATTGACGGATGAAAATTTTGGTAAATTCCAGTTGAGCCAAATAAGGAATAAAATCAATTTAATGGATTTTTAGAAGAAAATATATAAATATAATGTATATCATGGAATATCATAGCCAAAACTACAAGGATATGTGCAACTTTTTATGAAAGCAAGATTAGAAAGTCAATTGGGATCAAGATTTGGCAAAAATCTGAAAATAAAATAAGAAATTCGGCTGAAAAATCAAAAAAATAAACTTAATACACATCCAACGGTCCACAATCAATTTGCCAAATCCAACGAACAAGATTAAAGTCCGCACCAACGCACGAGCACACTGAATCATCAAGATCAAACGGCCATGATCGAATCCATCAAATCCAACGGCGCACAACACAAGCCTAAAAACGAAATCACGAAATCGAACACTACACTCAAGGATAATCGTGCGGTAGGAATCTGTTTCGTTGATCACGAACTGAGATTCGCACACCGTGATCGAGGTTGATCTGACGGTCCAGACAAGTTTCGTTGATCACGAACGAGATCTGCACATAACACTCGAGGTCCATCCGACAGTCCAGATCAAAGTCATGTTAGTTGATCGCGAACTGTGCTGCGCTCGAGGAAGATCCAACGGTTCGGATTTGAGACATTTTTTGGTTGATCGCAAACTGTTGATGCGCTCGAGGAAATCCGACGGCCAAGATCAAAGGCTCTGATTTCATTGATCGATCCGAGATTAATCCGACGGCCCAAATCGTTACTTCGAAATAAAAAACAAAAATTACAGAAAAAATACGAAAAATCCAAAAAATTATTCGAAAAAGGTTTCTAAAATCTGAAAATTATTTCTAAATTATGAAAAAAAATCGAAAAATACTCATTTTACTCTAAAAATTAGAAAGTACGAAATTGTAGAGAGTTTAGGTGTTTTACTCCAAGAAAAACTCAAAACTTTCTATTTTTTCCCCTTTGAAAACCTATATAAACCCCCATAAGCTCTCAATTCCTCATTCCAAAAATAAGAGTTGAAATTTTCTCTTATTTTCTAAGCCTTCTTCTTGACACCTCTTTCCATCTTTCCTACTTGTGTGTGAGAAGTTCTTCTCTCAAATTAGGCAATTAAATTGGGCAATCATCATTGGCACTAGTACGTGGGGGGAATTGCTGTCGAAATTTTGGAAGAAAAAGTCACAAGGTGGAAGTAATTTCTAGAACACCCTTCTGTTCTTATTTAAATTTATGGCATACTCATTATTTGTGTGTTTTTCACTGAAATCAAAGATTTTCAATTTCTGTTTCAGAATTTTAAAAGTTTATTTCAGTTTTTCAGTTTTGATTCATGTTTAAATAATTATATCATCCATGCCATGTTATTATCATGCTTAGGATTTGAAATTAAAGTATGATGTATGTTTTATGAGCGTTTCATGAATTGATTGTGTATATTCTGAATTTTAGTTTGATTTCATATTTAGAAATTTATTTTATGAGATCATGATATGAGAGTTAATCTGAGACGATGGTGATAATAACCACGTACCATCATAGTGGTCAAGGCGACACTATGGATGTTCTTTTCATATGAGTTAGGTCATATGTTTTTCAGACCTAAGTACTTGAGGGTCGTGTACCACATTACCTGGTGGGTCACCATGTGTAACGGGTTGATGCGACACGTGCCACTAACAAGTTGATGCCGAGTGGGCCCTGTTTACTTAGTTAAGAGCATCAAGGGATTAAAGGCCCTTTTGGTCTGAAACTCGACTTGAACAAATTGTTGTTTGAAACGTCTAATGATTGCAAGTGTTTGAATTATGATTTTGTTATGAGTTTGAATATAAAAGATGACTGTTCGAAAAGGATTCATTAGGCTATGTGCTCACTCCTTCCTTTCTTATTTTTCAGGAACATGAAACCCATGGAGCAGTTGAATATAGATAGTCCTTAGAAAGTTTCTACAGTTTTTTTTTTGAATTTTTAAAGGCGTGTTGCCCAAAGTTTTTTGCTTTTCTACTGAAAAGTATTTTGAAGTCTTCCGCTGTAACAATTAGTTCTTTTTGAAGAGTTTAGTACTTTAAATTTCTATTATGAATAAAATAGTTTGAATTTCTTTATCTCTTTTAATTTGCCTTGATTTTATTAAAAATTTTGTATTCTTGAATTTTATACAAAGGCACGAGATATTGAAAAGAAAAAACAAGTGTGTGTCACTTGTAAAATAATACCGGTCCGACCCGCCATTTTGTTAAGTCCACTGTCAAGAGAACGGTGATCATGTACTGTTTAAAGATATGGGGTTGGGGTGTTACAAGTAATATAATCTAATCTATAACTTAAAACAAAAATTATGTAAAACAATGTCATGTGTGCATGCATAATAATAATATACAAATGAATGCAACAGTTAATGAATACTAAATCTACAATGCAGTCATGCACCTTTCATTTTGAAAATAGTTTTAATACTGAAAACACATGTCGAAGCTTTCAATAACCTATAAAGCAAATATAAATCAACTTGAGCGGGTGTACACGACAGTTATGCGTATTCTCATATCATATCGTAGGGATCTGCCAGCACGTACCTCATGTATAGTGGCCTCAAATTCTCCATAGGGAGCCCAATTGATAAACCTACCCAGAACGTACCCCCAGGTAAGATGAACACTCGTCCTCAATGTTCTACCATATCCAATACCCTAAACTACATCCGAACCTTAAGATTTGGCGCACATTTTCTATAACACCCTAGCCCCCGGGACTTTCAATTTGGTTTAACCACAAGGCAGGCCGAAGTTCGTTTACAATTACAAGTACACAACTTGTTTTTTAAATTCAGTTATCTCATGCCTTGTTTAATTAAGTAACATATGTCAAAACAATTGCACAAGAGATAAAAGAAAACTTAATTCTTTATTCAATTCAATTAAAGAGAGTACATAACTCCAATTTAAATAAAAAAGCTATTACAACAAAAATAATTCGAAACTTGGGCTACGTGCCCTTACATTAAAAATAAAATGGAAACTTTCTAAAACTAAGCATTCTAAATTTCATGCATGCTTCATCATGTGTTTAATTCCTTGAAAAGATAAGAAATGAAAGGTGAGCACATAGCCCAATAAAATCATTTTAAAAAAAACTAAGTCACTAATTCAAATCAAGAGCACATTCAATTTCAAACATTTGCATACATTAAGCGATTCAAATAATTTCTCATGTATGGTCATATGTTAGACTGAAAGGGGGTCCAATTTCTTGATGTTCTTATCAAAATACCCCACTTTTAGGTGGAAAGATAATTCATTTTGTTACATTCCATTAGGATTAGGATCTCATGTCCATATTCCAAATATTTTGGGTTATACACATCTACATACAGTAATGAGGCCTATATATACTAAGTATATGTGAAGAACACCAATAGTATCGCTATGATAGTACGTGTTTATTAAATTTCAAATTCTTACATTTAAATCTCACATTCATACATCATACATAAGAGAAATAAAATTCAACATATAAACATTTAAAAGCATGGAAACATCACATAACATGTATCATACTTTTAAAGTAAACCTAAGCATGGAACTAGGCATGACATGATTTCATGAATGCTTAAACATGCGTACATGCTAAAATTGAATTTTAAATCATGAATAATGAAACTGAAATTGGAAAGTATGCATGATAAACCAATATCAAAACATGTATGAACATGTTATTAATCCAAACTAGTAAAATAGGATTTCAAGAAATCACATCCACCTTAGTTGCTAGTTTGTAGAAAATCCAACATAAGTTCCCTTCTCCCAAACGTCTAACACTCCAAGCATACTCAAAAACACTAAATAAAACAAACTTCTCACTTTGAAACACTCAAGAACACAAGAGAAGTGAGAAGGGGTTGCCAAAGAAGAGCGTTAAGGAAAGTCAAGAGGGACGGTTTGGCTTGTACTCACACTAAGGAATCTTTCCACATTCAATTGAGAATTTTTGGAAAGAAGATCTTTCCCTTTCTCTCATGTAACCATAGTTTAGTAAGTTGGGATTAGGGTTTCCTTAGTTTAGTGTGAGCACAAAATGTGTTTGGGACCACTTGCTGATTCTTGGCGTCAAGATTAGGATCAGATTTTGTGAGCATGGAATCTTTATTATCTTTACTTGGGCATCATTTTATGAGAATAGGGCAACTCTCATGTTAGACTTTATGTGAGCAAGAATCTTTCCTATCCAATCTCTTCATGTGGGCATCATACATATCACAAGATCAATGGTCTTTCTTATTTTTTGTGTTTCCTATTAGAAATTCTTCCCATTTCCTCTTGTGAGCATAACCTAGACCATGGGACCACTTTCCTTCATAATTTCCCCCTTCTTTGTGTGTCAACTAAAGGGCAAGGAAACTTTCTAATTTTTTTCTTTGGTGTTAAGCACAAATCAGATCTGTGAATGATCTTGTGAGTGCAAATCAGCAACATTTCTAGGTGTGCGTCCAACCATGATAGGGCACAAAATGTTTAGTAACTTCTATTATGAGTCCATTTATGAGTGCTCACCAAGCAAAGTTATTTAGGGGCTTTTGTATAATAATCTATTTTAGGCATCTTCTATCAACAAGGGAACATTCTAATATTTTTTGACCTCATGGAATCAAATAAGTTTCTAAAATAGGTACGCAAAACAAAGCTGTGGTATGTTTCTTATATTCCTTGTATTCTCTCCTTTTTTGACACCACAAATGGTGAAGAAACTTTCTTATTTTCCCTTCTTTGGACATTGAGCATAGATTGGGTAGTGAGCACATTTATTAAACATGATCATGGTTTTAATTCGGGTTGGTTTCTTATCTTGGAAACATTTAATTCTCTCATAATTCAACAACTCTTCTTTGTTCCTATGAGAGGTCAAGATTATGGGTACACATGATCAGATTTTAAGGACTTCTAATTGTGATTATTTGGGACATTTTTGGTGTGTAAAGCATGATGTATATGATCACATATGGTGGCACACATGATCATGTCATGCTAACATTACCACTCATGTGGCTTGCACATGCTTAGGGGTGTTCATGCATTTAAAATAAATTCATATCTCTCATTTTAGGCCTTTAGCACATACTTTTGGGTTCACATAAATAATAAAAATTCATATTTTCAAATGGATAATTTTTCTCTCATTTTCTTTTCTAATTTAGATTCCTTTGATGTATACCAAGTAAATAAACTCTTAATTGAACAAATGAAATGAATTTTGGATGCCTAGTCATTTGATGTGTTCACTTCATTTCATTCTCTTTTCTTAAATTTCATTCCCCCGATAGGTTTTTGAACAAATTTAAACTTGCCAATTAATTCTAGAAATAAATTAGAATTCATTTATCATTTCATTTCATTTGTACAAAATTTCAGGGTATTACATTTTCATTTAAAAACACATTTAAAGATTGCAAATACATTTCATTTATGAACATAATAACAAATTAAATGATAAATTAAAAAACACTACTCACAAGGATGCTTAGATCTCAGTGTTCCTCTAGTGACTGGTTGCATCTCGTTGATGTTTGATCATGCGTGATCAAAGTGGTTTCTTAATATCTACATGAAAAAGCTTGGCTCAAATCTAACTTAATGGTTCTTAGTCAATCAAAGGATTGACATGGTCAATTGTGGTCCAGTTATGTATTTGGTCGACTTTGGTTAGTACAATTAATTCTATTTAGGCCTAATTCTCGCTGACCTCTGTGATCGATAAGGTCAATGTGATCAACATGGTCAATTGGTCCAATTAAGCCCATATTATTGATCCAAAATACTAAAAACATGTATTGTCGACACGTGTTCCACTTTTGGTACACAATAACCAACCATTTTCATAAATTTGGCAGTTCAATACAATAAATAAGGAAATTGTAATTACTTTCCTATGTTACACTTTTTTTTTCAATAAGTATTTCATAATGTTATACAACATTATATAACATGTTTTTCCTATTATTTAACATTATATTGCCTTACATACACTTTTTTTATATTTATTAATTAATCCTCAAATTGTATAAATGCGAATTTAATATATCAATTGACCTCCAAAAATTCTAATGTTAGTGTTATTGAGTTTAGAATTTCATTCCGAACATTTTAGTACCCCGCCAACTAAAATTACAATGTTAATGGGTATACCCCTATGTGTCGACTTCCAACTACTATATAAATTGTTAAGGTCCACAATGATACAAATAGTTTATATATCTATGTTATAGTTTCATTCCTAGGAAAAACATACCTTAATTTTGGGTCGCATAATAAATTAATACATTTATTAAAAACTACATTATGAAAACTGTAATTCACAATTTCTATAATAATTTTGAATTGAAAAGATGTAAAAGTAAATTACCTAAAGTGTTGAATCATCAAAAGTATGCAACTTTTCTTTTTCTCTTTTCTTTCCTTTTCTTTTATTTTTTTCTTCTCCTTTTTTTCTCCTTTTTCTTTCTTCTTTTTCTTTCTTTTCTCTCCTCTTTTTAATTTTTTTCTCTCTTTCACGATTGAGCAATTTTGAGGAGAGGATGTGAGAATGAAATGAGAGCAACGGGGTATTTATAACACTTGGTTTGGGAGGGGTCCTATGCATCCAACTAAGTCAACACAAAATGACTTATCTTATCTCCCACCTCACCAATATTATCTCTCATTTTCTCTTTTATATATATTTTTTATTTTTCTATTATCCAACCACATCATATCATTTGTCTCTTTAATATACGTTTTCATTCATTCTTTTTTTTTTGTTTCCAACTAAGCACATCACACACACATATGTAAAGATTAATTAAAAAGTGAGTAGGTTGGAAAAAATGATGAGAAAAATAATTAATTAATCTTTACACACACACACACATATATATATATGATTAATTCTTTTCATCCATCATTATTGATTTATTTTTATTTTTTTCATTTAATACACTCATTAATCAGTACAATTGTCATAAAAATCATGTATTTTCGTAAAATCATGTATTTTTCATTTATATTTCGTTTATTGGTATATGAAAATACATGCGAACTTGTCGACTCAATATCCACTAATACGAGTCATTACAAAGATGGTCATTTCACTTAAATTACAGGAAAAATAGTAATTTTACCAACTAGGGATAAAATAGTCTTTTCACCCAAGCAAGTCACATGAACATATGGGCAAGTAAGTCACATGGTCATATGGGCAAATGCCTATAAATATCACCCTTCCCTTTTCTTTAAACCATCTCATCTCATTTTTATCATCTTCATATTTTTTTCTTAGTTCTCTTTTAGCTCAAGAGAAAGAAAGTTTCCTTATTTATCACTTTTTCATTTGCTTCTTAATTCTCTTTTAGCTCAAGAGAAAAAGAGTCACCTTGTTTTCTCCTTAAGTGAAGAAAGAAAGTTGAAAGACTTAAAAAGGCTCAGAATAACAATATAAGGACAAAAAGGATTTAAGCATTAAAGGTGGAGATGAATACTCATACTCTTTACTATTATTTTAGCTCTAAATATGAGACATGATTGATTGTTTATCTTTATTAAATATTTAGAAGCATGCTAGGGGTATGATAACCAATTACTTGAATGATTGTCTGTTGCTTGTATTATTGATAGCCTATTGTATGACTCATGTATACGTAATACTACTTCAATAATGTACTATGTGTACTGCATGATAAATAACATATACTATGTGATAAATAACATGGCCCATGTGATCTTATGCATGACTAACAGTTTATCAAATCATTTTATATGTTTATACCCTGTAATATAGATGCTATTGAGTATGTTAGTGGTCACTTAACAAATAAACTTAAGAAATCTAACCACGTGTCGGGGTGGTAATACTGATACTGTGACAGTAGTCTAGTGTTATCATAGGTGTCCCCAACCCAAGGTGGGTGTTGATACTGTTGTCATGATTAGTGATAGTAGTAAGATAAGACTGAGAGTCAAGTTGAGACCTTACTTTAAAGTTTGGGTCCTGAATAGGTAACTAGTCTTTAAGCGTTACTTCCGATATTCTAGACCAATAAGGGATACTAAGGAAGGTCTTTTCGATCTTAACGACAAGCATGAATAATTGAACTGTATGAATCGCCTAATGTTTGACAAGTGTGTACAAGTTTTGTATTTTAACTTTAATAATACACGAGGCTCTTGAGCTCTTGAGCTCAAGAACTGTAAGATGTACTGTATGTGATACACGGGTTTCTTGCAATACCCCAACCCCCGTATCTTTAAGCAGTGTACATTGCCACCGTTCTCTTAATAGTGGACTTAACAAAATGGCGGGTTGGGTTGGTGCTACATTATAAGCGACACACAGTTGTTCTTTTCTTTTCAATATCTCATGCCTTTGTATAAAATTCAAGAATACAAAACTTTCAATAAAATCAAGGTAAATTAAAAAAGATAAAGAAATTCAAACTATTTTATTCATAATAGAAATTGAGAGTCTAAACTCTTAAAAAAACTAATAATTACAGCGGAAGTCTTCAAAATACTTTTCAGTAGAAAAACATAAAAACTATGGGCAACATGCCCTAAAAATTCAAAAAAAATATAATACTGTAAAAACTTTCTAAGAAATTATCTATATTCAACAACTCCATGGGTTCATGTTCCTGAAAAATAAGAAAGGAAGAGTGAACACCTAGCTCAGTGGATCCTTTTCGAACAACCATCTTTCATATTCAAACTCATAACACAATCATAATTCAAACACTTACAATCATTAAGCGTTTCAAACAACAATTTGTTTAAGTCGAGTCTAAGACCAAAAGGGCCTTTAATCCCTTGATGTTCTTAACTAAGTAAATAGGGCCACTCGGCATCAACCCGTTAGTCGCACATGTCGGCATCAACCCGTTACACATGGTGACCCACCAGTGGTACACAACCTTCAAGTACTTAGGTCTGAAAATCATATGACCTAACTCATATGAAAAGAACATCCAT
>JAJIYU010003693.1:0-26073 GCA_030144865.1 Tinospora cordifolia
TCTTCATTTTTTGTCTACAGGATAGAGAGAATCCCGATTCTTGGTAAAGGTCATTTATGTCACTATATATATATATGGAGAGAGAGAGAGAGAGAGAGAGAGAGAGAGAGAAATATTGAAGTTCTCCTTACATATTTTGAGTCAGTTTATTTGTAGCAATTATTTTGACATTTTCTGTGGGTTTATATTGACATGCATGTACCATGCACATCATTTTTTTTTAAGTTGGCAATTCATTGTACCCCTAAAGATTTTTTTTTTTCTCTTCATGCCCCCACATTTTCTCTACATAGCTAGTTCTGCATGTTATATTTATCGTTGTATTGTTAAAAATATTTAAGCTTGAAGTTTTCAATTGTCGCATAAAAACATGAAAGCTCACACACACACACATATATATATATACCTGTACATATAGATTTATAGATTAGATGTATGAATTAGTACATGTAATGTTCAACCATGTAGTCTTATATGGTTGCCGGATTTTGCCGCAGGGTTACCTTGATGAACAGTTTATTCAGCTGGAAGAACTGCAAGATGACGCCAACCCGAATTTTGTGGAGGAAGTTGTGACATTGTTCTTTAGGGACTCAGTTAGATTGATCAACAATGTTGAGCAGGCACTGTAAGTAATTTAAGAGATCTTCATCAAAACATAAGCTTCTGCTTCTGCTTCTTTGCTTTTTTTCACTTTTTTTTTAAAGCTGTTCATGTATGTATGTATGTATTTTATGTAGGGAGAAAAGTCCCCCGGAATTCGATAAGCTGGACAAGTACATGCATCAATTCAAGGGTAGCAGTTCCAGGTAAAAAATAAAAAAGAAAAAAAGAAATAGCGAGAGAAAACATATAAATAGAAACAATGTCAAAGAATATGGTATTTGTGTGCTTCTACTTAGAAGACATGGGACCCCTTATTCCTTCCATAATATATAAGGATGACTCACTTTTCCCAACAGAACAAGCAGCTGTGCTTAAATAATTATAAAAAAATTAAAATAATAAAAAGAGAGAGAGAGATGTCTAAAAACTATGATCTTAATCTTGTTGAAATTGAGAGTTAAAATATAATTAAATAATATAGAACGTGATGGTGATTTGAATATTGCATGTAAGTCTAAAATAACAAGGGTCTGATGTAGAAGCGGTCAATTACACATTATATTCTTTTAATTATCCAATGTACAGTTGGGATTGGGAAGCTGAAATCTCTTGAGGTGTGCAAAAACTTTTAGAAAGTGAGCAAGCTTTTTACAGAGATATAAAAGATTTGATTTTGTTCAAGGTAACACGCTTGTTTAATTAAAAAGAAAATTAGCAGTCAGATGGGTCCTACGGGACTTCTGAGAATATTCTCTTTCAAATCACGGTGGGCCTCTCATGTTTGTTGGCACGCTGCACGCCTTAACCTGTTAAAGCAACCACAGGATGGCCCATTGGGATATCAAGAGCTTCTTAAGTGACGCCGCTCTGACTTTAGTTTTTGCTGATTTAAACCAACAACTTCACCACACAAATGCATGGGAAAATTGTGTAGTATTGGGAGGAAGATCTAAAACCTACATGTGTGGGCATAATTCCCAGTTGCAATGGCTAATCTGAAAAGGGTTTATGGTAATTGTTCTCATACTTTTTTTTTTTTTAAAGCATTGGAGCTGCAAAGGTGAAGTTTGAAAGCACTCAGTTCAGGGAATATTGCAAGCAAGGAAATTTAGAAGGGTAATTTCTAATTATAGTTTTTCTTTGATTCTAATTTCTATTTTTTTTTTCATAAATGTTAATGGGTATGTGATCTAATGACTGCTGGTTGCTTCCAACAAGATTCTAGTTCTTCATTCATGGGTACAAGAACCAGTATAGGTTCCCATGTTTGGTAGGATGGTACCAAAACTAAACAGCAAGAATTGTTGTTTTATGTATATCTTTATGCCAATCTTGTCAGAAGTCCTTCCTTCTGAAAGTACTTCCCCACTCAAATTTCATGATCGGAACTGGTACCCATAATACCAAAAGTATGGGTTCCACCTCGTAAAGGTAGGAGCACCAGAACCAGAATAATTTCAGAAACAGTTCCAGTTCTGTTGCATTGTGATACCAAAAGTATGGGTTCCACCTCTTAAATGACCCATTACTGAAATCATTTTTTATCTTTTGTTTCCATCGTCACTTTGGCCTCTCTTGTCTCCAAGATGTATAAATAAGTCTGGTTTTGATGGAAACTCAAGTTTATAATGCTAGAATTCTAAGAAAGTGTGTATTTAGCTGGTAGTGATTTTTGCCCGAACAATGCAGATGCCTGAGGACTTTCCAGCAAGTGAAAAAAGAGTATTCGACTCTCCGCAAGAAACTTGAGACCTATTTTCAGGTTTCTTCTCATACATTTCCTGTTTGCTCTGTATCAGACTTACAAAGCTTTTGGAGAAGCTAAAAAATAAAACTACAACAGTTATAACTGAAATATTGTCTTTGTGCATTGAAATTTCAGATTGCTCGACAAGCTGGACCTGGAGAGACAGCATCTCGCCCCAAGTAAGGACAAGGATGAAGGCAGGCTTCTTGGAGGAAGTATGAGGAATTTGTGCAGTATATGTGCAAGCTTACTTGGGAAGCAACATGGAAACTTTTTATCAGATCACCCATATATGTTTTCTTTTCTTTTCTTTTCTTTTCTTTCTTTCTTTCTTTCTTTCTTTTTTTTTTGTTTTTTTTCTATCAAAAATAGGCCTTTATAGGCCATGCTTTAGGCTTTCAATTTCTAGTTGTAGAAGTTTTGCTTTCAATGTTTGTAGAGCCTGTCCATCTTAATACAAGTCCCTTGTCTGAATCAAACATAATCTTGTTTCTTATGTTCTTAATACAAGTGTCGCAAAAAATTTATAAACAAAGCAAGGCTCATTCGACTTTAGAAATCATTCATATGATCAAAATAGCTGAAGTTTACTCATGAAGGTTTATGCAGTTTGCGACATCCAAAAGGAATCAATATGATATGCTCATTTTCAAAGGCTAATTTAAGTTTCTTTTATTCCCATCCTTTCTTCTTTGGATCACTAGGTGTACAAGTTAACAATAGCAATAAAAGGGTTTTTTTTTCTTTATCTTTTTGAAGACTCAAAAATGAAAATACCAAGACCTATCTCTTTCCGGGGTAAATAGAAGCGTGAACAGAGAGCAAACTTTCATATTATTAAGTAAAGCTTAGATAGAAAGAAAAAAGAAAAGATTCTAGCCACAAATGACAATGTAAAAGTTTTAAACGATTGTGGCAAATTAAACTTGAACCCATTTGTTCCAAGGTCTCTTACTTGACTTTTGTCAATCTAGTTCTTTGGTTTACTTATTGCTAGTTACGCAAATTAATGAACATTATATGTGGATAGCGTTTAGGGCTCACCCCAAGTTCTCTAACATCAATCAAAACCCATAGTCCCGCCCAAGGTTGAGGTGACTCCACGGTTTTAAAATTTGTGAGGGTCCATTTGTGTAAACTCATCCCGAAGTCTTAAGGGATTGTCTGGTGCCTAAGTTAATCTTATGCTTGATTGTCAACCTAGATATGAGAAATATAATTCAATCCTTTCCAATGTAATAAGCTGAAATTAAAATAATGATATCCAAACAAGAAGATTATGTTTTATCCATTGTAACAGGTTTTACATTTTCTTTAATTTTATTTTTTTTAATTGTTCAATTTTATCATATTCCTTCTAATATGATCCTACAAAAATTATCTTACCTTCTCTCACACACTAAACCAGCCGTTCAAAAGGATTCATCCCAAACGAAATTAGATGTAATTGCAGCAAAATTTATGAGGTGTCATTGAAGAATCTAGTTCCTGATTGCCTTGATTGCATGTAATAAAGAAAATGATTTTATCATTCATCACAGTAAGATGCTCTACTTGATTGCGTCATTATCCTATTCATTATAGCAAGATCTCGGCAATTGAGGCGGAAGATATGGGGTTTCCTTATGTTGGGAGAAGATTCTCTACTGATGGAAGACATTGCCTAATATGTCACACGCACTAGTTCAGAACGTTTTTACCAATAAAAATTAAAAATTAAAAAATTAAAAAAATAAAATAAAAGAAAGAAAGAAAGAAAGAAAGAAAAACTATAAGCACTGCAAAATTTCCATATATGCTTAAAGATCAGGCATACAAAGATATTGCAATTAACTTCAAATAATTCATGCGGCTACAATTTTTACAAAATTTGCTAGAGACCAACCACAGCCAACTGCTATTACAAATGAAATAATTTACCAGAGAATCTTCCAGTAACTCTGCCAAACGGTTCCTGTCAGAATCTATGAAATCATCAATCTGCAATCAACAATGCCTTACTCTGATCTAAAACTATGGAATCAAAACTTTTTTTATCCCTGTTAAGAAAACGGAAGACTTGCTTCAAGTTTCCTCTAGATGGCCTTGCATTTGTTGCAAATTTGCAGATGGACACAAGCCTTTTTTGCATCTCCCATTTAGTGATATTATTGTCCTTGAAAGACTTACCTTCATCATAAGAACCTAGAAGAAAGGTTAATGTTAGATAACACCAAGGACTCTTTAGTTACTCACAATTAAACTTTACAAGATATGAAAGAAGAATCAGATGAGATCAGTGACAACATAAACATCACTCTGATCATTGCATATTATTGTTTTCAAATTACCAAAGAGTGGAATGATAGAAATGTTTCCTACTCAGTACAGCCTCCCCACCAAGAATGCTGATACTGGTATACTTCTGATCTTCGGTTGCACTTCTATTTATTTATTTGTTTTTATTTTTATTTTTTGAGGGGACTCATCTGCATAAAATAAATGCCCCATGTTTTCATGCTTATTCTTTTTCCCAGAGAAAATGCATGCGTCTATAGAAGCAGTTTAAGAGAATGGACATAATAAAGGAGAGGAAAAATATCAATTTTTGAAGCCACAATTATGAAACTGAACAAAGTTACAATTAAAATAAAAATAAAAAGTTCATTAGTGTTTTTCTTTCGAGTCCTCTTTTTTTTTTTTTTTTTGGTTCCCTGTTTCCCTTCTTTCCTTTCAAGTATATTTGCATTTGAATGAGAAACTATCAGTAGTATCAAAGCCCATCAACTCTAATGGGACCAAAGATTGACAACCAATTCAAGATGACGGGAAGGAGATGGAAGACATTAAGACAAGTTAGTTGTGTTTGTCAAAATGAACAAACTGTGAAGCAATTGTCCTAGCGCAACTGTGGAGATCACTCACTCAAAAATTATTTAAACAATGGAGGAGAATCAACAATCCATCGCAAACTTAGTGGCCATGGCACAAGCTACTGGTTTGGCATCACAACCCTTGCATTTTGCCAGACCATCACAAACTGTATCATTGTGCTCGCCATTGCTAAATCAATTCGATCAACAATCAGCAACAGAGAAGGCAAGATTAGATTTGGGTGGAACACACAAATCTAACATTGCAAGCACCCATGGCACAGCAAACAGGCTAAAGGATTAGAAGCTCAATTCAACTGACGTTTAGAGATGTCAGTTTTCAATGGTGAAAACAATAACAACAATCACGAGCCTAGTTGGCATAGCTTTGTCTTGGTTTTAGTTGGATGGAGAAGTGTGAAACCTTCGCGGATTGGAACAATTTTAAATCTCAGTTGTTGCTGCAATTTAGAACGACCCTGGATGGCAATCTGTGCCAAAAGTTTCTCGCCATGAAACAGATAAGGACTGTAGCTTATTATCACCAGGAATTCCAGATTCAATCTCCACCATTATGCGCTTTGTCCAATGAGGTGTTGGAGAGCAGTTTATCAATGGTCTTGCACCTGATATTTGAGCGAAGTTGCAATTGCACAACCCCAACAGGTTGACAATGGTAATGGAGTATACACAATGTATTGAAGAAAGGAATCAATTATTGAGGCCCATGGACTCGAGGAATTGGGACAAAACCTCTCCGCGCAACCGATCCATGGTTCCCAAAGATTAAAAAACCACACAAGTTTCATCTCTAGACCCTTACTTCCTCCACTGGATTGGGCGACTGCTCACAAGGATTCTCCTACCAAATCAATCACAACAGTCGAGCTTCAAGATTGATGCCAAAAGGGACTTTGTTTCTACTATGATAAGACACCTGATATTCGAGCAAAGTTGCAACTACAAAACCCGAACAAGTTGACAATGGTGATGGAATATGCACAACGTATTGAAGAAGGGAATCAACTATTGAGGCCCATGGGTTCGAGGAGTTGGGCCAAAACCTCTCCACGATCCATGGTTCCCAAAGATAAAAAGACCACACAAATTTCATCTCTAGACCCTTACTTCCTCCACTAGATTGGGCGATTGCTCACAAGGCTTCTCCTACAAAATCAATTACAGTAGTTAAGCTTCAAGATTGATGCCAAAAGGGACTTTGTTTCTACTATGATAAAACACCTAATATTCAAGCAAAGTTGCAACTACAGAACCCGAACAAGTTGACAATGGTGGTGGAATATGCACAACGTATTGAAGAAGGGAATCAACTATTGAGGCCCATGGGTTCAAGGAGTTGGGCCAAAACCTCTCCACCGATCCACGGTTCCCAAAGATCAAAGAAACCACACGAGTTTCATCTCTAGACCCTTATTTCCTCCACTAGACCAGGCGACTACTCACAAGGATTCCCCTACCAAATCAATAACAGCAATTGAGCTTCAAGATCAATGCCAAAAGGGACTTTGTTTCTATTGTGATGATAAGTTTACAAGCGGCCATCATAGCAAGCGAAGCTTCAACCTCTTGGCGGTAGTGAAAGAAGAAGATAATGGCGGCAAACCAGAGTCGGTCATGGTTGGACCGCTTAAGGTTGTTGTAGCGCCAAAACAAGTTCATCTTTCACTCAACTCGTTGGTCAACCTATTCTCACCTAGATTGATGAAAGTTCATGGCCATTTGAGTGACCGTGAGGTTATTGTGTTGATCAATTGCCGCACCACACATAATATCATTTCTCTTTTTTTGGTTCACGAGCTAAGGCTTCTAGTTTTAGGATCGATGGAGTTAGGGATTGAAACCAAGACAGGAGATTCGGTGAAAGGCCATAGGATATCCAATGACGTTGTTCTCATGATAAAAGATCTAACGGTGGTGGAGTCATTCTTCCCGATTGATTTAGGCAACATCGATATGATGTTAGGCACGGAGTTGGGGCGCACGAAGGTTGATTGGATGTTAATTGGAAATGTGCATTCATATGGGATCCAAGGTGATGACATTACACATAGATCCGAACCTCCTCTCTTCCAAAGCAATGTTTACGGTATTGCAAAAGAAAAGGTCAAGCATGCTTTTGGAGTTTGTGCATGCAATGACTATCTAGCAACCTTTGCAGCCCAAAGCAATAGTCTTAACCATTGTTCAATGCTTAATCAATCGTCATCAAGAGGTCTTTAACATATGGACAAGATACACATTTCACATGCGATCATCCTTCCTGAGGGCACATAACCTATCAATGCACGCCCTTACAGATATCCTCAAGTGCAGAACAATGAGATTGAGTGCTCAGTTCGAGACATGCTAGCATTAGGAATTATTCAACTGAGCTCCAATCCTTTTTCAAGCCCGATGGTAGTTGGAGGTTTTGCGTCGACTAATGCGCCCTCTGTTCTATATCATTTTCCTATTATTGTAATCGATGAATTGCTTGATGAGCTACGTTGTGCTTGCATTTTTTACAAATTGGATTTGAAGCCCGAACATTATTAGATTCATGTGTGATCGAAGGACATTCCCAAGCAGGGTTTCACATTCATGAAGATCATTGCGAATTTCTCACAATGCCATTTGGCCCCTCCAACACTCCAACAACTTTTTAGGGCCTTATGAGTAAGGTATTTCAAGAATTTTGTGCAAACTTGTTCTCATATTCTTTGACAATATACTTGTTTATAGTACCAACATGGATGATCATTTACTTTATCTTGAAATGGTTTTTTTCCACTCTACAACGTCATCACTTATTTGCAGACCAAACAAAATGCTTATTTGCTCAAACACAACTGCAAATTTTTGGGTCATTGGATTCTATCAAGGGCATGCATGATGATCAATCAAAGGTGGCAATTATGCTCGCTTGGCCTGCCCCCACATCTGCTAAGGAGCTCCAAGGATTATTGGGACCGATGAGCTATTACCAGCCGTTTGTCACTAGTTATGGTGTCATGATGGCTCCTTTAACCAAATTGCTAACAAAAAAAGATGTCTTCCACTAGACTCATCAGTTGTTGACCCTTTCTTCATGTTGAAATAGGCAATGGTGTTTATATCTGTCCTTGCTATTCTAAATTTTTAAGAACCATTTGTAGTTGAGACAGACGGCTCAGGGTTTGGTTTGGGTGTCGTGTTGATGCAGAATGGTTACCTAATTGCCTATTTTCATACGGTGTTCTCCAACAAAGAGCAATCTGGTTCTATTTATGAAAGAGAGCTAATGGAAATTGTTTTCGCAGTCCAAAAATGGCGTCATTATTTGCTTGGTCGTCACTTCATCATTTGGACGGACCAATAGTCCCAAGTATCTTTTTGAACAACATGAGGCATATGCAAACTGTCAAAAGTGGGCTACTAAATTACTTAGTTTCAATTTTGAGATGCAATATAAATTTGGTCGTCAGAACAAAGTAGTCGATGCTTTGTCTCACTGCCCCTAGAGTGTTTCCCTCCCAACATTACATATCTCCTCCATATTGGGCCTTCTATCCTTCCTATCTCAGGTGGATGTTGATCCTTACTTGCTAGAAATCAAGAGGCTCTGGCTAAGAACTCGGATTCACACCCCAATTTCTCTCTACCTCAAGGGCAGCTGCTATACAAGGGAAGGTTAGTGATCCCCTACCATCCCATCCCTTCTCCATGAATTAAATCCCACATCAATTAGAGGTCATTTAGGGCTCGCACACACTCACAAGCGCATTGCTACAGAATTTTATTGGAAGGGAATGAAATTAGCTATCAAAAAGTTTTTCAAATCAGTGTCATATTTGTCAACACAGCAAGTAACAAGCTCCTTTACCTGTCGAGTTATTGAAGCCCCTACCAATTCCACAATACATATGGGATGATATTAGCATGGATTTCATTTAAAGGGTTGCTTAGATCAAAGAAGTTTGATGTAATTATAGTTGTATTTGATCGCCTTAGTAAGTTTGCCCATTTGCATGCCTCAAACATCCTTTTACAAGGGCTTCAGTGGCATCTCTTTTCTTAAAGGAGGTTGTTCTTTTACATGGCATTCATCATTTTTGATAGACGCAAGATCTTTTCAAGTTCCTCTTTTAAGGAATCGTTTCATTTACAAGGGATAATCCTACAGTGAAGTACGACTTACCACCCACAAATTGATGGTCAATCAGAAGTAGTTAATCGCTGCCTCAAAACTAAGGGTGGCAATTGTTTCACATCACAATAACCTAACTCGAGCATGACAAATGATTAACAAGTTTGGATTTAGCGTAGATGGGGTTGAATCAAAACTAGTTAAATACAATTAAACATGCCTAAATTTCATGTCATAAAAGGATTACCCTGCTAAATCTAAAAATTACTTGTTTAACATGACCAAGGACAAGTTAAGAAACATATTATAAATAGATTAATCTAAAATTAACAAATTTGATAATATGTTGATGACACGATTTCTTTTTTATTATTTTTCTTAAAACCTTTTTTAATTTACTTTAATAAATTATTGATGTTTTGCATTTTTATTAATACTTTTTTATAAAAAATAATTTAAAAAATTTGTTACAACAAGCTAAATAGGTTATATATAGATTAAACATGACACTGACATGACCTATTTAAATGACATGTTAAATGGGTCATATTCGGGAGTCCTACCCGAAAATGATTTATTTAACGCAACTAAGGACAAGCTAAAAAACAAATTATAAATAGATTAATCTAAAATTAATGCTTTTGATAATATGTTGATGACACAATTTTTTCTATTATTTTTTGAGAAATTTTTTTCTAATTTATTTTTAATAAGTTGTTGATGTTTTGCATTTTTATTAATACTTTTTATAGAAAACAATTAAAAAAAATTACAAGTTAAATAGGTTATATATAGATTAAACACGACACTAATATGACCTATTTAAATAACGCGCTCAATGGGTCATATCGAGAGTCCTACATTGCTACCTATCACCCCATGCGAACAAAAAGGACATTGAATTGTTGGTGCAATGGAAGGGCCTTCATCACTTGGAAGCTTCAAAGGAATCCACTGCAACCTAGCAGCAACACTTCCCTTCTTTTAACCTTGAGGATAAGGTTACAACAAGTTAAATAAGTTATATATAGATTAAACACAACAACGAATATGACTTATTTAAATAATGTGTTAAATGGGGTCGTATTTGGAACATGGAAATAGGTACTTGAGCCAAATCCTACATCGCCGGCTGTCACCCCATGCGAACAACAATGACATTGACTTCTCGGAGCAATGAAAGGACCTTCATTACTTGAAATCTTCATGGGAATCAGCTGCGACCTTGCAGCAACACTTCCCTTCCATGGGAGGAGGAGGAGGAGGAAGAGGGGGTTGGGTAGGGAGCGTTTGAAGTTAAGGAAGAAGTATAAGGGGACAAATGAGAAAGCGCCAAGTGTTGCAGCAAAAGAGAATTAGTTCGTTGGTTTGTTTTCTTAATTCATAGGGGACTATAACTAGGAAATGTAACCAATTTTGGAGCATATGGAAAATTGAACAGAAAGTGGACTGTAGAGAGAGGGTTGTGTAATCTGAGATCGCATCAATAACAAAATTCATTACAATGCTATTCTTTCGATTCTTTTTTTTTTATTTCCTTTCAAGTATCTCTCCAATTCAACCACCATGTTAACCAGACCCTAGCATTTTCATAAGCAAAGAATTAGAAAGTATTCTTTTCAAAAAAAAAAAAAAAAAGGAACTAGAAAGTATAGTCAACATGTTCACGACAGACAAAATATTAAAACAGGATTCTCCCAAACACTAAAAATAGTTTCATACAATGCTATCCAAAAAGGTCTTTCACATAAAACAAGTGGCAGAAAATAAAAAGTTCAATCAGATGGATGTATCTGTTAAGAGTAAGCTCTCTTTCCCTTTTCAAGGTCATAGGTTCAAGCCACACCATAAATGCATGCAAACCAGGAAAAAAATGCAATTCATAACCTTAGTAAATGGTTGCTAAAAACAGAAGCAGAAGACAAGTACCATTCTCATCAAATAAGGATGTCAAGATGGCAAGACAGACGCATATACTAATGTCTTCGCCTGCACAAACAAGACACAAATACATCAATCATTTTAACGATACATGCCTTTCACTACAATCGTTTTGCTTTCTTAGATCAATAAAGATGGCGACAACCAGATATTGTTTGTTTACCTGTATTACAGCAAACTAGTACCGTCTTTCCTTTCTTCAAATTCAAGTTTGCAAAGCTAACGGTGGTAGGGAGACTAGTCAACAAGGCAAACCGATCATATTTTGAGGTCTGTACAGATATAATTAAAAGAAGATATCATCACCTAGCACAGAAAAGGTTTAAAAAAAAAGTTTTGTGAATAAAACATTGAATCATACAAACCACAATTGGTAGATGCAAGTAGGCATCAGCATTGGGAAGATTGACAGAAATTGCCTCGTTACTGCAGTTCAATATGCAGTCAATACCGTCAATTGCATTTGTGGCTGCATAAGAAAAAAAAAATGATAAGAACATAAAACCACCTTCAATAAGAAAAAAAAAAAAAAAAAAAAAAAAAAAAAAAAAAAACAGTTTCTTAAATTAAAATTCTACAAACTTAAACAGCACTACTGTTCATAGCAAAAAATGAATTTTTTTTTTTTAAAACAAGAGCATAATGACGCTCTTAGATTCATTAGCTTATTGCTTATTTTAGATAAGAATCTATACAACTTCACTTTATAAGAACTCATACAGCTTCACTTCACATGCAAAAGAAAATGGTAAATGAATCTTGAAGGGGTACTGCAGATTCTGCAGTGGCTCAGTTAATCAAAACAGACATCCACAAATAAAATAAAATAGAAGGCAACAGCACAAAATGGTTCAATTTTCTCACACAGTAAGCTTGCTTTGCCTAAATACAGAACCTTGCAAACAGATTGTCAGAATAATTATGAAAACTGAGTATTAATTAAACAGTTCGGAACATAAAATAAATAAACAAATAAAGCATATTGAATTTTTCAAACAAAATATTCAGAAAGAGGTGTTCAACCAATAGATCAATAATTTGATGCCTGGTACATGAGAGATGATGTTACAAGTTGAAGTCCCACCTTTCAGAAATATATAATCAAGGTACAATAATGCAACTCTAAAAATTAATTTAAAAATTAAGAATCAACTTTAAAAAGCTAAAAATTTACTTTTTCAGTATTTGGCATACCATGACGAGTTGTGCCCACAGCAAGATTAGTTGAATCCAGCCAAGAAACTGAGCAACTTTCAGCTGGAGACCTTACTTCTACATTGGTGTTTGAGACTTCAGAACCTAATAATTGATCTTCAATAGAAATATGACCATTACTTCCGAGTAATCTCTGAGGCTTGATGGTTACTTGGGGAGCATTTAGTCCCCTGCGAGCACGATAAACTCTGTCCTTCTCTACAATATCAGCTGCTTTCCTGTTACACAACTCTGGACCTGAGCTTATGAGTTCATAAGCATGCTTCCAGAAAAGGTTAGGTGATAATCCCCGAGCCCAGCTTTCTTCATCGTCTCCTGCTCCTGATATGTAATGCCAACTAAACTCTGAAGTGGTTCTCTGCTGAAATACTCCATTTGACCAGGAGGCTGAAACAAGAATTATTGGAGTGAAATCCCAAGATTCATGATCAGGTACCTCATTTAACCAGATGATGGTTTCTTGAGAAATCCAAAGTGGACGCAGGGGTTTTAACAAGGAGGAAGCAACAGAAGCAATATCAGCACCACTATCTCCCAACTGTTTGGTCCAACCTTCCAAGAGGTCCTCGATGGATGCCCTTTCAGTTTTGGAGACCCACAGCGGAAGATGCAAAGAACAGTCCCAATTGAGAGAGGTATTTCTTGTCTTGGCATCATCATGAGAAAGTAAATTTGACTCCTGTCAAAATAAAAATGGTTCCTACACAAACTTAGTCAATATTTTATATGTGTGATAATTTGTGAACATTGATAATGTCACAAGGTAGAAACAAATGGTTATCTGTTATGAATATCGGACATGGGAATGTTAATAAACTTGAATTAAGCCTTTGTATAGATAGTGTAAACTATAAATCAATCTTCGATATCCAGGACAGATCACAAGTGAAAATAAAGACTGGATCAAACATGATATAAAAGCATGGATGAAAAGAAAAGGTTAAAAACTGGTTTATTGGGAACCTAGCAACTTTACACCCCATAAAAATGAAGTGAATATTGATTTTCTCCCTTCACGAAAGAAAATTATAACAACAAGCTAAAGTTCCGCATCGCACAATGTCCTAGAAACTTCTAAGTTTTCTTCTGCAGTGCAGATTTGCAAAATCTGATCAGATAAAATAAGATTGAAATTACCCCAAAAACAACAGATTTACAAGTTAATTCATCATATCTGACTTCAATATCTATGCAGTGTGTCTAATTACTGGTCATCTTAGGAATGGAATCGAGCTTGTTAAAAAAACGTTAAAGCTAAACATTCAAATTAAGTGGGAAAAAATTAGTCAAACATTAGATTGGATAAAATTACAACACAAAGCAAGAACACAGCTCCCAAGCAAGTTCATGATGCTCACCATCTCCACAAAAACACGACCATCCTTCTTTTTTCTCAAATAATCCGCAATTGCCCGATTCAAAACGCATGCCCAAATTGGTACCGTCTTCGACATACTGTCCGGAAACCTCTTTCCCTTCCGCGTAGAATCAACGATGATGCAGCCTCCCTTCTGCCCTACCAATCGAAAAATCAAAACCGACGAAAAACAAAATCCACAAACATCATCACCAACTCATACAAAGAATAACAAAAGAACAGAGACAAAAGGGAGAGAAAACCGTAGAACGTACCAGCAAGGCGAGCCACGTGAAGATTGAGGCGCGAAGTGCTGAAGGACCAGTTGTTCCAGTGGCCATCGGTGGATTTGAAATAACAGGTAGATTCGAAGCTCGGAGAGTACCAGAGGCCGCATCGCAGGTTCGCAAGAACGGGAAGTTGCGGCCACAGAGATGAGATTTCGCCGACGAAGATGGAGTCCTCGTAGATGGATCGAAGGGCGTTGTAGAGTGAGTTTTGGTTTCTTTTGATGGCTCTTGAAGCTCTGTAGATGCTTAATCTCTCATCAGCCATTGCTGCTGCTACGGATGTTGCTGTTGTAAGGGTTTTGGTGTGCAATGGGAGATGAACCGAGTTCGAGGGTCGAAACTCGAAACAGAGCGATTTAAATCTACTATAGTTATGAAAAATATAAAAAATAAATTTGAAAATCGAATAGTTATGCTTATAAAGATGATTAAATATATTTCAAAAACTATAATAAAATTTTAATTAATTCTACGTACAATTTTATTGTTTGAAACAAGTGCTGCACTCAATTGTTAATTCAAAAACGATATATAATATTATTTTAAAATAACAATTACAAATGAAAAAGACCTAATTATTATAAAAGCATAAAAAATTTAACTTATATTAAAATGGGTAATGTATTAAAGTATGATAATCAACTTTACATAATAAAATAGCTAAAATAATAAATTAGCTTTGCCTATTAAACTTGTCATGGTTACAATAATTAATGATAGCAATTTTTAGTTTGTTTATATTCCTTAAGTGCATTTTAATGATAGATAATACATGTTATGAACTTTTATAAAATATGTTTTAACTATTAAATGAAAGCATATGACATGGCTAGTTTGTGGATTTTGTGTTATGGAAGGTGGGATTTTCCTAGAAATGGAAGAAGTGGATTTTCATGCGCATATCATCCGTGACCCATCAGGTTAGGATTAATGGAAAATTTTTAGATACTATATTTCCCTCTAGAGGCTTGTGACGGAGGACCCATTATCTCTTCTAATTTTTGTTATAAGCTCCATCATTTCTTTTGGGGAAAAATATGTTTATATACATTATTTAAAAATATATTATATAAATACCATATATTTCAATGTTATATAAGTATTCAACTTTTAATTACAGAAATGTCAAAACAAAAAGTAGAAAGACTAAATTAGGTGAAATCAAGAACCAAAATAGAAAGAATAAAACAGAAAGTATTTACGTTTGACGGAATTGGTAGATAAGAAATGTAATATAATATATGTATATGCGCAATCATTATTGACGGAATTGAATTGAATTGACAATAAAGGTTTGATGGAATTGACGGAATTGAATTAAATGGACGACAAAGGTTTGATGAAATTGGTGGTTAATGTAATATACGTATATACGCAATCTATTTATTGTATACAATTATGATTCTTACCGTAATTAATTTATTGTTCATTATTCTTGGTTGCAAGAAAATATTTTGCATATATTTCTTGTATATTATTTGTATATTATATATATATTTTGTGTTTACAGTCATTTGTTTTCTTGATTTATGTTCAACATCTCCACAGAAAAAATAATCTGTGTATATTTTATCTATATATTATGAATATTTCTTATATATTTTATATATATTTCTTGTATATTATTTATATATTACACCCATATTTTGTATGTACAGTCATATATTTTCTTGATCATTATTTAATATCTCTGCGGAAAACTATTCTATACATATATTTTTGTATATTTCTGGTATAGTTTCTATATATTTTTTATATATTATATGTATATTTTTTGTATACAGTGATATGTCATGAGTTTTCTTTCAACTTGCCATCAAAATAATAGGTGTGTATATATTTTTTGTGTATTTTAGGTATATTTTCTATATATTTTTATTATGATTCTTATAGCAATTAATTTATTATTCATTATTCTTGGTTGCAGGAAAATATTTTGCATATATCTCTTGTATATTATTTGTATATTTGTGTATTCAGTCATTTGTTTTCTTAATTTATGTTCACCGTCTCCGTAGAAAAAAGTAATATGTGTAGATTTTATGTATATTTATGAATATTTCTTATATATTTCTTGTACGTTATCTATATATTATACTTATGTCATATATTTTCTTGATCATTATTTAATATCTCTGCAGGAAACTATTGTATGTATATTTTTTGTATATTTCTGGTATAGTTTCTATATATTTTCTGTATATTTCTTATATACAGTGATCTGTCATGAGTTTTCTATAGATGCCTTAGGTGAGGATTAGAAATAATTATCTAGTCAGGTAGGACCTTTAATTTGAATTAATTTAGAAAGCCCTACCTCCTATTTTAAAAATTAAAATTATTTTTCAAAAAAGAAATGTACATTTTTAAACTATTTTGTTTGGATACAAATATTACGAGTTGAGCTGATAGTGGGTAAGTCTTATCCCGAGTAAAGCTAAACATTAAAAGGGAGACGAGTTATCCTGTTCTAGAAAGCACAATCGCTAAGTAGACTTCAGTATCGCCGTTCGATCTAGAGGTTGTTCTACCAGCTCATACGAGTAGTCAAAGTGGAAGAACACACATATTTTTTTAAGAAAGAAAACTATGAGGTAGTAATTAAGGGTGAGGAACTTACTAAAGTTCAAAAGAGATGCCAAAGGGGGTATCACGAGTAGATGACGGTTGACGGTTCGACAGAAGAACTTCTCAATCAAGACTTAAACACTAGGTCTTAGGTGGGAACTTGGGTGGCACAGTGAATCATGAATAAAACATTAGGACATAAATTAGAGACTGAAAATGTATGAAAACAAAACATTTGTGTGATCAGGGCATGAGATCAAGAGGATCTTGTATCTCTAATTTTTATGCAGTATGGGACACATGAGAATTTAGGGGTATGGAGGAATCCTAGACTCGGAGAATGATGGACCATCTTTAGTGAATGATCGGTGGCTTTGGACAAACTCGTTTCCCTATGCTTGGCTGGTATGGGACAGTCAAGTATAGTGGGGTTTGGGAAACCTTAGAAATTGAGACTTTTGCGAAATTCATTAGGTATAGCGAAACTTTTGAGTGGAAGTCTGTGTTGATGGGCAAGGGTAGTATGGGATACTCGAACTCGGAGGTATAAGCGAAAGCCTAGAATTTTGGTATGCTAAGCATGAACTTGCATTATTGAATGATTGAATGTATGATGATCTTACTGTTTGAATATGCATGTATGAGACCAAATCCTATACCCAAAAACAAAAAGAACTTAGAAGAATAAGCTATTAGGCCACTGGACAAATCAATAACCTGGAAACCTAAATCTAGAAATATAATAGTTCGACAAGGCAAAATTGTGAGAACTAGTACTAAAACAACCTAATTTGTATATAAATGGTCGAACTCAGAAGATACGCTACCAGGGCTACAACATTTGACGAGACTGATTTTCGGGGGCAAGAGGTACCGAATAATATAGCTGAAAACCAGATGGAAAATATGAAATTAGAGGTCACAAGGAAGGTCGTGGAACAAATCATGAGGGCCCTACCTCAGATAATGCCTCAAGTGGCACCACAACCACAGGTCCAAAAACCTATCCCGGTGCAGTGGCCAGTGTCCATACTAGTACCCGAGGTTCTAGCTCAACAGGAAGTACATGAGAATCTAGAAGATAGTGAACATAGAAAGATGCTCTAGAATTGAAGAAATTTCAACCATCACAATTTGATGGTACTACTGATAGCTTAACAACTAACCATTGGTATTAGGAGTTAGAAGAAAACCTAGATGTATTGAGAGTAACGGGTCCTAGTAGGGTGGCGTTGGCTATCCATCAATTCAAAAGAGCAGCTAAAGCTGGTGGCGGATGGTAAAGGTAGACTTGAACATCAATGTCAGCGAAATGAACTGGAAAGAGTTCAGGGAAATATTTTACGAGAAATTCTTCTCCGAAACAACACTGACGAAGATGTAAGAGGACTTCATTAAGCTAAAACAGAGAGATATGACGGTGACTGGGTATAAGGCCAAATTTACTAAATTGGCCAAGTTTCACCTGAGCTGATTAGAAAGGAGAAGATGAAGATCAACCGCTTTGCTTGGGGTCTCAATATTAAGCTTCGTAAGTTAATAAAGACAGCATGCCCAAAAACATATAGAGAAGTCGTAGACATGGCATTTACCCTAGAGCAAGAACTTAACTTCTAGTAGAAGTTAAGAAGTAGGAATAAGAAGCCAAAATATGACAACGATCACCAAGGACATCAAAAGAGGCAAAACACCAATCAACAAAATGGTGGAATTAGGGCACTCCAAGCCGTGCAACAAACCACACTTAACAAAGAAGAACATAAAGAACAAGCCAGACAACAAGGGTTGTGTTTTTACTGTAACTAGCCAGGGCATCTGGTGAAGTTTTGTCCTGTCAAAACTCAGGCCCTCTAATGGCAACAATACAACAAGGGAAGAGGACAGAATATGTGTCCTCAACAGCAACCATCCCAACAGAACAACAACTAAGGAAAAAATCAAAACCAGGGTCGTGGGTAGAACCAGGCCAAAGTGTTTGCAATTGTTGACATCCCAGAAGAACAAGACCCATAGTAGAAATAGTAGCAGTAACTTAGAAAAGCTATTAGGTTGAAATTTATTTGGTTGTAATACCCAAATTCTGACAAAATGATTGAATAAAATAACAATTTTGAGAAATTATGGTGTTACAAAATGTATGTTTTTAAATTACTTACCAATAGAATTTAGGATCAAAGTTCATTTAAGAATTGACCCCATAGCTATCCCACCATATAGAAAACTAAATCAAACAATGGTAAAAGATAAGTATCCTCCACCTAATACAGCTAACTTATTCGATTAATCGAAAAAAGCCACTCACTTCTCGAGGAAAGATCTTAGACCAAGATATCACCAAGTAAGAATCCAAGTGTCAAATATGCGTAAGATGACCCTTAAAAATCATTACACATATTTCTAAACTAAGATACCCTGACAACACATAAGGGATCTGACGAACCAAGTGGTTGGACACAGGCTTCACCAGTTTGCAATAGGTAACTAAACCTATGAAACACTTAAAGATTATTTTAGAAGCACTTAGCAGAAACTCAGTTTCGGCTAAAGGAGATAGCCACGTACCTTAGCTATGTAGTTCCTAAAATGATAAAAGATGTCACAAAGATTCATGGGAGAACCGATCCAGATTTTTTAGAAATTAATTAAATTCAGATCTCTCTACTAGGGATATGTGATGAAACAATATCAAGTAACTAGTACAAATTTTGAGGACGAAATTCATTTAAGGGAGTAAAATGTAATGCCCTGATTATTTTTAGTATGAAAATATACATGCATGTACAAATTAATCAATCAATTAATTAGTGTAGATATATATATTTTAATTGGTGCATATATATTTTAGATATTATTTTGAATTGTTTGGCTTAAACATATACATTAATTACATTAATCGATTACTTGATTTGATATATGCAACCATACGTATCATATATTAATCGTAGATATATATGGTTGATAAGATCACATTTATACATTAATGTAATCATATTATATATAACATATATATATATATATATATATATAACGTAATCACATATTATATTGAATTAATATCATATATTATATGTATGTAAGTAACATCATATATATATATATGATATGACAGCATATTATTATTATGATGAACACAATAACAAGGACTATGACAAGCCAGATGGGTAACACACCAAATAGCTTAGAGAGATGAGACATTACACACTTGAAAACCCAAATACATAGGCTCGATTGACATCTTCATTTAGCCAGGGTGGGGTTGTCGTGGCTCGATTGACATCTTCAAGGTGAGTGGGATTGTCAACAAGATAGTCATCCAGTAGTGTTTGCAAAATATCCCAAAGATGGTTTTCGGGCTCGCTAAGGCCTGCACGCCCACATAAGAGTCCAAAGTGATATGGTGGTGTGGGCCTAGGCCAGTTTGTGGTTCATATAGTTTCATTCCATCGGATCATATCCTGTTGGAAATACTGAAACTGATGGAAACTGGGCCAAAATGGTGGATCAACTGCCATAAGAAATTCATGCCGTCGGCCTGGTTGTAATCCTGGATAAGAATGACCGGTATGGGAGTTGAAGAATAATAATCTCTGATATCCACGAAGGATTTGATAAGAACAATCTTCTTCAACTGCTGCAATAGGATCATCACCAATACTAGTGTACCTTTGCGGTGAGGCCAGTGGTGCAAAAAATGTAATGGTGAGAAACCTTTGGGGTCATCCTGCAAGCTGAGCCAACCATTGATCATGAGTAGCAAACTTTAACAGGAAATAATAAAACCTGGTAGCATCAGGCTCGAGCTCTTGATGAGGGGGTCGTTGCTGAAAGAGATAAGCATATAAAAGATGCTTATCGAGAGAAAATCCAATCCACCAAGACCGTAAGAGGTGCATTAAAAAACAGTAGGCTTCTTTAGGGAAGTAGTAAAAACTAATAATACGGAAAGGAAATAAGTAAGGTTTGACAGGATGAGGAACATGGCCAAAAAACATGCCATGTTTGCGAGTCAGAACTTTAAGGCGGGCGTCAATAACATGCTGGTCTGGAATTTTCCAATAGATAATTTCTCTAAGTTCAACTGGTAATGTGGAAATGGCGGCCATAATGTCTGGAGGAACATGTGCACCATCAGAGGGATCTGGGTTAGAGGAAGAAGATCCAATGACCCCAATGAAAGAAGAGTGATGATGCCTGGATAAGAAATCAGCCAAGACATTAGTTTTCCCCGAAATATGCTTAACTGAAAAATTAAACTGAGAGAACCAGTTGGCCCATCGAAGGAGCTGAAGATTCGGTATTGTTCTCTGTTTAAAATTTAACATCTTAGGGAAACTAGACATGTCCATCTCAATGAGAAAAGAGTGTCCAACCAAATGGAATTGAAATTTCTCAATGCCTCTTTTGACTGCTAAAATTTCCTTGAAGGTGGAATGATAGTGCAGTTCCGAAGGTTTGAAGACACCACTTTTATAGCCACAGATAGAGCGAGTGTTATCTGAGGATTCTTCCAGGAGGACTGCACCCCAGTATTCATCACTAGCATCTGTTTGAAGAATTCGACGACCACTGCCAGGTATCTGCAATGGTGGTAGCGTTTATGCTTTGAGCTTGAGAGTCTGGACTACTTTAGTCTGTTCTTCTGTCCATGGTGGGGTAGACTTTTTCAAGAGCAGAAAAAGCTTACTTGTATATTGAGAAAGATCTTTGATAAAAAGGCTCATATAATTGACAAGTCCTAAAAACTGTTGGATGGTCACCTTGTCTAGTAGAACATCTGGGAAGTCCAGGAGCTTGCTTGAGATATGGGGCTGCAAAGTAAGTCGTCTTGCTGAGATTTCCATTCCAAGGAAATCAATAGAGGCCTGGAATAACTGCATCTTCTTTTCTGAAAGCATGAGGCCAACAGAAATACAAATTTCCTGGAATTTCTGCACAAGATCAATATGTGATGATATGTCTTTGGAAAAAAGAAGTATATCATCTATGTATATCAATGCCTGGTGCTGTATTGCTGAGAAGATTTTGGTCATGGCTCGTTGGAAGATAGAGGGAGCAGTTTTTAGTCCAAACGACATGACTGTCCATTGATAATGGTGTCTAGGAAACACAAAAACAGTCTTTGGCCTATCATCTGGATCGATCCCAAGCTGCCAAAATCCTAATTTGCAATCAAATTTTGAAAATACCTTGGCATCAGAAAGGTGCTGAAAGAGGATTTCGGGTCGAGGAAGTGGAAACTTATCATTTTTAAGAAAGACGTTAAGAGGCTGGTAATTGATAACCAACCGAAGTTTTCCACGAACTTGCTCAGACCGTTTGTTGACATAAAATGCTTCACATGCCCAGGGAGATGTAGTTGGTTCAATTAAATCTTCTTCTTTCAACTGGTTAAGTTCCTGCACAACAAGAGTAAGCTGGGAAGGAGGTATACCATGATGAGATGCCTTGGTAGGATTTATATCTTCATTAAGCTTAAAAGGAAGCTTAATAAAATAATCTTTGTTCGTCCATAGTGGGTGATTGCATTTGGAGAGGAAAGCTGTGTGGCTTTCTGCACAACATTTCTGTACCAATGAAGTCTTCAAATCTTGAATCTTTGAAGAGTATTCTGCAAATTGAGTTCCTTTAGAAATTGTAGAAATCCATGGGACAAAAGCAGAATCTGTCTTGAGTCCTCGTGGAGTCCAAGTGAGATGTTTGATCTTCTGTAGGATGTCATAACCAATGATGAATGGTTTAGACAATCCTGGAGCACCAAGGATTCGATGCTTGAATGTAAGCAACGGGTGAAATTTGATCTTCACAGGTTTGCTGATAAGAGTAACAACCAATGGATTTGATCGAGCAGTATTAAATGTTTGACGGTGGGGTTTCCATCATTCAGTAGGCAACAAAGAAGGGTCCATGAGTGTTGCTGCAGCACCTGTATCAAGCAAAGCGGTTAGTGTAATAGGATGGTGATATGGAGAGAGATAAACCTGTACTTTTGCATGAGGCAGGTTGGAAATGTCATTTACTGAGGGGGAGGAAGAATGTAAGACAAAAGCTTCAGTTGTTGAGATAGCCATGAGGGCTTCAGAAGAGAATTCATCTTGGAATTCAGATAAAGATTCAATGTCAGAAGCTTCTGTATCCGTTAATGTTGTAATCTTTTCAAGAAGGGCTGCATGATTCTTCGTGTTCTTTGGACAATTCTTGGCATAATGACCCTTTTTTTGTAGATAAAACAGCGAGAGTCAGCCGTTTTACCACGGAAAGGTTTTCGTCATAAAAACTTCCATTTCTTGCCAAATGGAGACTTCTTTTGTTCCTTATGACGAGATCGTCTAGGAACTTTGGAGGATTTCGGGAAGATAGACTTCTGTTTGCAGGAGCAAGGTTCAAAAGCATGGCATTTAGGAACAGCTTCTTGACAAGCACTACTGAAAGCTTTGCTCAGGTGGTGAGCACGTTGGACAATCTCAAACTGGGCACAAAGACCTTGATGACCATTTTTAATGTATGAGAATAACTATCCTAAAGTGTTGTCTTGAATGGTCTTTTTGTGTGTAGCCATGTATTCATGTGCTTTTTTGACAACAGGGCTCTGGAAGGAGAGGAGGAAAACTGTCTTGAGATTGACATCATCTACTCCTTTGATCAGATAGAACCATTTGGACATCTGCTCGTAATGTCTCTGCATAGTCTTGAGAAGAAAAGAGCAACATTTTGTAGCCAAATATTTTTCTCTTGCTAGTTCAACATAATGGTCCCATGGTCCGACAAATGCTTCAAAAATTGTCGAAAGAAAGTTAGAGACAGTCTGTTGCAATAATGCAGTCTGCTTATAGGGCTGTTGAGCATTCCACCAATCTTTGAGACTACCAGAAAGTCGGGTGAGGAGCTTTTCAATAATAATTGGATCAGTTGCTCCATGCTTAATAGCCTCGGCATGACACCATGAGAGCATATCATTGAAAAAATATGGCCAGTCCTCGTAGGGGAGAGAATCCAGGTTAAATGTGTTAAAAGCACTGGATTTGGAGGGTTTGCCCCGAGGAAGAGGAAAATCGGATTCCAAATCATCCGCCTCATCAGGTGGATGTTCATGTAATGGTGCAGGACCATGAGGAAGTTCAGTGGGTTCTTGTTTAGGCTGTGAAGTTTCTCCTGGTCCAGAATCAGCAGCGAGTATATCAAGGGAAGAGTCAGCAGAGGTAGAAGAGGTAGAATCGGCAGACGAGGGTTCATCAGGGATTGGGTCGGCCATGGCAATTGTGGGTTGGTCATAACGACGGGCCACATACTCAAGAAAAGAACTCAAGGGATTTTCTGAGATGTCAGGAATTGGATGAGGTTTCGAAGAAGCTTGGATCTCAGGTTCAAAGGAAGAGATTGTCATTACTATTTTTTCTTTTCCTTTATCTCGCCGTTTTTGGGAAGATGGGGATGGAAAATGTGGGGAAAAATTGGGAAAAGGATCAAGAGGAGATGGTGGTTTTAAAGGCGGTTGCTGGAATGGGGAAAAGTTAAGCCACTACGTGGTCGGGAGGTTTGAGGTGGAGGCATTTTACTATGAAGCTGGTAATTTGGAGGAAATAGGGATGGCATGGTAAAGGAGGGTGGTTTAAAAGGTGACGGGATAATGTGAGGAGTAAAAAAAGGATTCCTTGGAGGATCAGGCGATGAATTTGTTAGGTCACGAAGTTGGTTTTTGAGGGATTCATGTTCCCTTTCTAGTGGGCCAAGGACAGCTTCGATCGGTGAATAATGGGTAATGGAATTGGCAAGATCTAGCAGCTGATTATGCACTTGGTCAATTCGGGCTCTAAGAGAGGCGATTAATTGATCATATGCAATTTGTTGGGTCAGTGTTTGCTACTGTTTATGAAGGATGGACTGAAGGAGGTCATTTTGGTATAGGGCATTGTTGGACTGCCAATTGAGCACTGCATCAGAATTATTAAGAGTTTGGAAAGCTGGTCCCTCGGGTGTCATGATTTTTGAGGGCTTAATCTGGTACTGGAGAGGACAGCTAGTAAGTGGGTCAGTAGATCGTTCCATGCCAGAAGGTGGAGGAGAAGCACTAGACTGTTCAGTGAGAACAAAACAACCTTCTTCAGGAGTAGTTTCATCATCATCAGGGTAATAGTCTTCTTCATCGTCAGACGTTCTGCTGATTTGATCATCAAAATCTTCATCAGTAGAATAATCAAAAAGTAAGACATAGTATTGATACCTTCCAGATGAGGATTCAATAAAACCAACTGTCGGGTCACCAGATTCGTATCTAGCGGCCAAGAGTTGTTGAGAAGTCTTGCGACGCGGCTTCTCAATATCATACTTAACTTCAAATGCATCTTCTTCACAATCAGAACAATTGCATGTATCAACACCAATGATGTGCAACAGCAGGGGGTTTTGTGATATCAACAAAATTAATGCCTGCAGAAGATGGTCGGGACTGCACCAAAGGAGGTGCTGGAAAAGTAGTCTCGACAAGTCCGTCTTGACGTCTATTATGGACAGCTTGGGTGGACTGGCAGACTTCATTTGCCTGGAACCGAGCCTCATAACTTGTCAGCCAGCTTTGTGGGAACAACTGCTGAAGTCTGCTAGGAGGAATTGTTATCGGAAGGAAGGTGTGTGAGACAACACCTTAAGAACTGATGTCAAGCATAAGGCCATCGAGAGAAGAACCTTTGTAAGGAACATCTATCGCGTGGTTTTGAACGCAATAAGCAACCTGGTAATGGATGGTTGCAGCCAACGCAGTTTGGATCTGTGGGGCGCCAGTTAACTGGGCTTGGAGGGTAAGGGTGGTGAAAGCATGTGGATCTTTCAAAGACACATTGAAATTTGGATAAAAGGTAACGAACACAATGCCAAAATTGAGAGTGGTTTGGATAGTACCAATCACCGCATCGGAATAGCAAATCATGCGGGAATCAAGAAAAACTATTCGGGAAATAGCTTCTGTAGCTTTTCTTCCACGGAAAGTGATGGACATTTTTACTGCACCATAGTGCAGATGAGTGTATCCATCCTTGCGCCATTGGGGCAAAAGAGAGGTAGGTAAAGCAACTGGGAAGAATGTTCGGCTTGATCGGCAAGGATCTGATGTTCATTAAAATTTGAGATCTGGACATATTCTTTGACTGGACTTTGAGGCGTGTGTCTGCTGAACAGTTTTTTGACTTTCTTATGAAAAGAAGTAGAAGGAAGTGTATAAACATTCTGGGGTAGGATGGGAACAAGTTCTGTGAGTGGGATCGTTCCATTAGAATCAGGCAAGTATTCAACTTCATATAACCCATCAATCTTGGCTGAGGTACAAGATGCTTCAAGAGAAGAAGTGTTGAGAGCTGAAGAAGTTTTCATTCTTTATACCA
>JAJIYU010003694.1:0-26294 GCA_030144865.1 Tinospora cordifolia
TGTAATATTAACATTTATTATGTTAACATACACCTTATTTACTCACATATTAGTCAATACTTGTATTTATACTTTATTTTTATTTATTTATCTTACTAAACCTTAATTTTTTATTTAATTATCAAATTAAGGTTTTATTTGTTTAATTTTCACTATAACTCTAATTTATTTTATTTTTTCATGTGTTATCCCGCAATTTGCACTCAAAAGAATTTTAAAATTAATTTATTTAGTTATTTGACAAAATTCTGGGGTATTACAAAGACTATCACAAAATCGAAAGTTTCTTAGGTTTGGTTGGATATTACCGTAGGTTTATCCAAGACTTCTCGAAATTAGTTGGACTAATGACCAAGTTAACGAGAAAGGGAGAAAAATTTGTTTGGGATGATAATGTAACACCCTAACCCCCGTATCTTTAAGCATTGGACATGATCACCATTCTCTTGACGGAGGGCTAAACCAAACGGCGGGCTGAGCCGGTGTTACTTTACAAGTGACATACACTTGACTTTCTTTCTATTTCAATTATTTCATGCCTTGATTTTATTTAACAGTACATAAGTTAAATTCAAAGAATTAATAAGGCAATAATACAAGAAATAACTGAAATTCATAAACTCAAATAATTAAATAATATTGAGTACATAATTTGAACTTGAAGATAATTATTACAGCGGAAGATTCAAAACTTGGGCAACATGCCCTTACATAGAAATTAAAAACTTTTTAAATAAAAAAGAACTTAACTAATTTTCATGGTCTTCATGTAAATCAATTACCTGAAAAATAGAAGGAAGGGGTGAGCACATAGCCCCGTGGATCTTTCTAAACATCCAAATCATTATTTCAATTCAAACAAACCAAGCATATCAAACACTTTTGTGCATTAGGCGATTCAAACAAATTTCTTGTTTATGGTTGACATTTGGACCGAAAGAGTTTAATCTCTGTGTTCCACATCGTAGGGAGAGAGAATGACAAACGGAAACTCAAACCCTAATATCTATGAAGTGGAATCACTCTTGGAAACCTAGTTCAAAATCGTCAATAGTAAGCCGACAAGCCGAGTCAGGGGTGGAACACACACAATGACACTATGCAGTCCATCATCGCCCCGGTACGTGGTTTGAATCATTATTTAATCTTTTCTTAGTGATAAAACACACAATATCGGATTAAACCATCGATACAACATATACAAAACATGAATCATTAAATATTTATTCATGGCACAATTCATGTATAACATGCATCAATATTCTTAATTTCTAAACATGCATAACATGTATATTCATGGCACATCAAATAAAGCATGCATATTAAAACATATATTCAATAAATCATCTTCAAAACATTATCACACATGCAAGACTTATTCAAATTAAAATAAGGAAGTAGAAGTTAGAAGTCACTTCCACCTTAAAAAGGTATCTTCTGTACGCCTCTGAAATTCGGCAGAGTTCTATTACTTCAAGGCTTCCAAACACTCAAAAACTCTCAAGAACACTCAAGAACTAAGGCGATTGCCAAGAAGAAGGCGTAGAGAACAAGATGACAATTCAACTCTTGTTTCTTGGGATGAGATGAATTGTGAGCATGGGGGGTGTTTATAGAGTTCAAAATGATAGAGAATGGCAAGTTTGTGGTGTCATCTTGTGGAAAACTTGCCAATTCTTCAAAATTTCGTGCCCCCCAAGCATAGGAGATTAGCAAATAATTTTTGGAAAACTTTTGAAAATTTAGAAACTAATTTTTCGAATTTTTAAAGTATTTAATCGAATTTTTTTGAATTTTTCAATTATTATTTTTGGAGCATTGGATCAGAACCGTTAGATTATCCTCGAATCACGCACTCGTATCTCAGATCGAGCGAGTTGCATTTGGGCGGTCGGATCCTCCTCGAGCACGGTGTCAGATCTTCGATCGTTCGGGTCTGATCTAGACGCTTGGATCATCCTCAAGTGCCGCACAGATTCTTGATCAATAGAAATTGTTTTGTCGGATTTCCTCGAGCACGGTGTTGGTTCGCGATTTTCAAATTACGAATTTTCTCTGAACACTCGGATCGTCCTTAAGACACGCATTTTGCGATGCACGAAACTCGTTTTGATCATCCGTTCGTCCTTGATCATTTCTGTCCGTCTGATTTCCTCGATCGTAGTACTCATTCGCGATCATCTAACAGCGCCTCGATCTGGATCCTCTAATGGACCTCGAGTGACGCGATCGATCAGAGATATCTCAAATCTGGGCCGTTGGATCGAACGCGTTGATTGCAGACCTTCCAATCTTTGGTGATCCAGTGTTCCAAGGCGTTCGGTGAGATCTTGATCTTGGCAGTTGGATTACAGATCGTGAAGATCATTCGATCCTGGCCGTTGGATGCAGTTTCTATTATCAAAATCAGCTTCTAAAGCTTCTATTATCCAAGTTTTGCTACTTATAAACCAATTTTTCACCTTCTAATTTGTGTAGATATGGTTTATTGCACATATCTTTCTATTTTGCTAATTTTTCCCTTTTTAATTCTTTATTTTTGTATTTATTAGATATATTATTTCATATTTCCCTATTTTTACCTTCATTTCTTTATTTCATATATTTTTATTTATTTCATATTTTATTTTTAGATAATAATTTATGTAATTATAAATTAATATTTATATAATACTTTATTTATTTTAAATAAATACACGAATACTACATTTTTATTTAATTATATAAATTTTTCTATATACATAATCCTATAATATGTAGTATTAACATTTATAATGCTAACACACACCTTATTCGTACACACATTAACCTATATATATATATGTGTATATATATGCTTTATTTCTTTATTTCTTTTTTTTTATATATTCTTTATTTCTTAAGCAACTCTTTTAATTTGACATTTTCATTTAAATATCAAATTAATGTTTTATTTGCCTATTTATTTTATATCTAAATATTTTATATTATTTTTCATTTTCTAACCCATAATTTTGACCCAAAGATGCCTTAAAATCTTCAAAATTATTTTTACTTGACTTATTTTATTGAATTTTCTTAAACTTATTTATCTTTAATTATTTGACAAAATTTTGGGTTATTATAGATAAGTGCAAATAATCATTCCAAGAATTGAAGAAGAGGTTAACTCCAACACCTATCTTGGTCACACCTACTCACGGTGTGAAGTATGTCCCATATACTGATGCTTAACAAATTGGATTAGGCACTGCATCGATGCAAGACAGGAAGGTAATAGCTTACGTTTCACGTTAGTTGAAAATCCATGAATAGAATTACCCCACACATGATTTAGATTTAGCAACAATTGTTTTGCATTAAAGATCTTGAGACATTATTTCTATGGGAGAGTTTCAATTTATTTTCTGATCATAAGAGCTTGAAGTATATTTATACTTAGAAAGAATTGAAGCTTTGATAGCGGAGGTGGATAGAATTTCTAAATGATTATGAATTTCAACTGCACTATCATTCAGGGAAGGCTAACGTGGTGGCTGATGCACTTAGCCAAAAAATTAATAAGAAGAATGAAGAAAAGGGTCAAATGTATCAGTTGATCAGTGATTATAACTTGGGTATAACTTCAGACAGAGACCAAGTTTATTTACATGTGTTGACTTGCCAACCAAATCTCTTACATCAAATAAGAGATAAACAAAAAGGGGATAAAATGGATTAATGATTTGATTGAGGGTATCAAGCTAGGGAAGCACAAATTTTAGAATTGATGCAAAGGGCATTCTCAGACTTGGGGATAGAATCTGTATTCCTAAGAGTGGGCAAAGCAAAAGAACCATCTTGGATGAGGCTCATGAGACAAAGTACACTATGCATCCAAGAGAAGATAAGATGTACTAGAATATCAGAAAAGTGTATTAGTGGAGAGGCATGAAGAGGGACATTGCCGAGTATGTCTCTAAATGTTTGACATGTTAATAGGTAAAGGCTAAGCATAGAAAACCCACTAGTATGCTGCAACCACTTCCATAGGACAATATTGAATGGACATCGTCACTGGTCTACCAAGAACCAGAAGGGAGAAGACACAGTATGGGTAATTGCAGATCGCCTCACGAAGGTAGTTCACCTCCTACCCATTCGATCTACAAATTCATTGGGAAAGCTTGGAGAGCTATACGTCAAAGACATAGTGTAGCTACATGGTGTCCCAAGACCATTGTGTTAGACAAAGATTCCAGATTTACATCTCAGTTTGGCAAAGCCTATAGAAGGAACTAGGCAATAGACTCACCATGAGTGTTGCGTTCCATCCTCAAACTAATGGACAATTTGAGAGGGTGATATAAATACTAGAAGATATGTTGAGAGCATGTGTCCTTGGCATCAAGGGCAATTGAAGCGAGTACTTACACTTGGCAAAGTTTGCCTATAATGATAGTTATCATGTAAGCATACAAATGGTTCCATATGAAGCGCTCTATGGTCGACCCTGCAGATCACCATCATGCTGGGCAAATTTTGAGAATCAGGTACTCATTGGGCCAAAAATGGTAGAAGAGATGAACACACAAGTGAGAAAAATTTAGAAAAGACAAACTACAACTCAGAGTATGCAGAAAGGGATCAAGCTTTTTGGAATCAAGGGAAAACTATCACCTAGATTCATCAGTTCATTCGAGATACTTACACGGGTTGCTGAATGTGCCTACAAAATAGAATTGCCTAATAGAATGTCCTCGATCCATAACATATTCCATGTATCGATGCTACGAAAATGTGAACCAAACCCCTCTCACATCATACATTGGGAGCAGGCTGATATTAGGGATGATGCAACTTACGAGAATCAGCAAGTCGGATATTGGATCGTAAGGTACAGAGTCTCATGACCAAGGACATTCCTTTGGTCAAGGTAATGTGGAGACATCATGATTTGGAAGAGGCGACATCAGAGTTAGAAAGCGAGATGCAAACAAAGTACCCAAATCTCTTCACCAGAAACGTTTGATATAATAACATCATTCAGGTAACTCACTCTTTTAAATTTCGACGAAAAAATTCTTTTAAGTGGGGTAGGTTGTAATACCTCAAAAGTCAATGAACGAATTACAAAATTTTGGGAGTTTTAAATATAAAAGTAAAATTAAATAAAAATAATTCAAGCACAATAAACCCTGAAAAATCTATGAAAACCTAGTTTAGGAGATGTTTAATCAATGTACAAAAGAATCGATAAAGCAGAGCAAAGTACAAAATTTTGCATGGTAACCATCCACTGGTTACCACAGTAATGTTACGCATTATCGCGATAATGTGACTGAAACACAAAAAATAACACGTTTTGGTTACCGTGGTAATTCTTGTGATTACCATGGTAATGCGACTAGACCGTAGAGAATTAGGGTTTTGGTTACCATGGTAATACCTTGAGTTACCACGATAAAACGTGAAACATATATGTATAAACAGTGCGCTGAAAAACCCTAATTATCATTGTAGCCCTACAGTCGTGCACCAACTCCAAAGAATTGATACTAGCTGCCAAAAACTAAACTTTCCTCCCTTCACTACCATTCTAGATTGGTTTCCATCCACTCAAACCTTTCTCTACTGGTTCTCAAAGCTTAGATTTGTGAAGAACAACCCGAACAAGGAAGAAATCAGTAGAGCCACCATTTGGAATCTCCAAACCTCACTTGGAATCACAGTTTCCTATCATAAATGTGACACCTCGGCTCCCGATTTCCCCTTTTTATCCGTGGGATCACAGTTTCCTCTTTTTATCATAAATGTGACACCTCGGCTCACTTGGAATCACAGTTTCCTATCAGGGCCACGCACGGAGACAGCGTGCTCCTGTTTAGCAGAAAACGCCGGGCTCAGGTCATTTGCTAAGAGCCAGAGGCCACGTGCAAGTCATTCTCATCCTGTTTATCTCATGCTTCAAAACTTTCTTTGAAATGTGTTATGAAGTCCATTTAAAACATACAATGATCATTAAGATGTCATTTCTTTTTTCAACAAAGTTAAATTCATCAAGAAAATGTACGCAGTGGTTCAAAATACTTACAAATTCAGTATGAAAACACAATTTAGAAAGAAATAAAATAAGGCCTATGGCCAAGTTTGATACATGCCAAAATTTATAATAAAGACATTTTAAAAGCTAGAAGGCACATGCCCAATTCAAGTTATTTACAATAAAATGATAATAAAACATTAAACCAAAAAGAAACTAAAAATGGTGACAACCTCCCAGTGAGGTTTCGACCAAAATGATGGCCCTGTGTGGCTGGCCTACTCTAGCGGTGTCAACGATCACCTATAATGGAATAATGGGATGAGCTCGAGAGCCTAGTGGATCATCCGTACACATCACTAGCATTATAAAGACTAGAATACACAACATGCAAACACTTTCATTACATTAGGGTATTTCAAATAATGTGTTGGTTATTTGGTTGTAACCTATGACCGAAAGAGATCCGCTCTCAGTGTTTCTTTGTTGTCTCGGGAGCGACTCTAGAGGTAATGCTATGCAGCTATTACCTTCAAGCCTGGAAGTGATTCCGATAACACCATGTAGCCTATTACCGTACAATCCCACATCTAAAGATAGAGGTAACACTATGCAGCCTATTACCTTTCCGTCCAAAGAACAATCAACTGTCATAGGCAGCCTAGATAGGGACACCCACAATGACGCTATGCAACCTATCATCGCCTTGGTATATGGAGTTCTAAATCTTAATTTAATCTTCTTTAATTTATGTTCCATTCCAATTCATACACATTCGTCATAAATAATTTTCAAGTAAACTAATTAGATATGTTCAACCATTCATGGAGATCAACACATGAACTGTCTATCTATGCATGTTGTAATACTGGTAACCAAACATCATGGATATACGTCAAGTCATTACAATAACGGTCAATCCAGTAAGTCCTAGCATGCTTCTAGATACATAATAAACTAACCAATCATCATGTTATGCATTCAAAATTTGAATAAGACTATTGAGCAAGGAAATCACACCCACTTTGTATTTCCTTTCCTTGTGCCCTTTGCCCCTTGCTGTGCGCACTTTAGATCTTCAATCTATGAGGTTTTTATACTAAGATAATGTGAGTCTAAGGCATTCCAAACATAGTCAAAATCCTACATTTGTTTCATTTGCATTGGTATTCCACAATGTACCCAAGGCAAGAACGAAAACAAAAGAAAAGACTGAGTACACAACGAGTTACCGTGGCAATGCTTTGCATTGTTGCAATTACCAGAAGTGGCGACATGTGTTTAACACCTCAATACATGCAAATTAGTCTTAAAACACACATCAACTCATAGAAAATGATTTACACTTAAGAAAAATGATTTAAAATACTAAGAAAGCAAGATATCAAATGGGGTTTTGTGATTCACCTTAGCACGAGACGTTTCCAACCATGCCTCAACTCGAATCCACCCTTGTTGATGTTTCTCTTAGTCAATCTAATCTTGAGAATGGTAGAGATGGATTTGAATGAGCTCAAACCACCCTTAGAACTCAAAAAATAAAAAAAAAGGTTAAGAAACAAGATTGGAAAGCTTAGTGAGAGTTTTGGAGAGAAAATTGTGGTTCGCGGCACGAGAAATCAAGATCTAGGGTTTATGCACAAACATTTGTTTTTATAGAAAACAATGAGTTACCGCGGTCACTGTAAAATTATCGCAATCATTGGTATTACCGTGTTAGTGATTGCAATAACCAAGTGATGCTTTTGGTTCGTTTCTAGGTTTTCTCCCTTGATTATCGCAGTTACCCTAGAATTACCACGGTCTGACCACGGTAAATAGGGCAACGTTCTTTCTTTTCATTTTCTGGGTTTGTGCAGGATTTCAGCAGTCACCACTTTCGTTTATCGCGGTAACCAGTGGAATTTTGACTTTTTTACATCTTTTCTTTACCGTTTCTCGTGTTTTTCGAATTTATATCATTTTTGTATTTATTTTAAGTTTATTTGGACTTATTCTACATGGATTTTAAGTATCTAACTACTTTCTTATTTATTTAATTTAATTATTTTATTTTTAACTGTTTGCCAGTAACGTGGAGTTCTTAATGACTTGTGGGTATTACAATAAATCTAGATTTCCTTAGAGTATACACATTTTCTTTTGAATTGGAAATCATTAGAAGATTCATGTAACAACCCAAAATTTTACGAATGCGTACACGTCGCAATTAAACTAAAAATATAAAATAATCAATCAAGAAATAAAATAAATATTTTAATTACATATATATGATGTAAACTTCGGGTTAAAAATAAATAATAGCCTTTTAATATGTATGCGTCAACAACGAAAAAATATATAATTAATTAATTAAGAAATAAATATATGCATGGACTATACTTTAAAAAAAAACAGACATTGGGGATTAAAAATCAAATATGGGTTTGAAAAACAAGAAACAAATATTGGTTGATCGAAACAAAAATAAAAATGATGAAAACTTGCTTATTCGATTAAAAATCCAAGATTTGTTTAAGAAATGAAATTCGATTGAAAAATAAATAAATAAATAAAAATAAAATTGATGATATCTTGCTTATTTGGTTGAAGGAAATTTGGTTTTAGAATAGATTTTAGGATCGATTGAAGAAATAAAATAAAAATCTGGGTTTTTGATTTTAGAATTGATTGAGGAAATAAAATAACAGAGAAGGATCTGAAAGAAATTAGAAACGAAGAGAAGAACAGAAAAAAAAAAAAAAAAAAAAAAAAAGAGGGTGCCATGTTTTGGGCGAACGGGATGAACGATTGAAGAAAAAAATTTGGGGTTTCTTTTTTTGAATTCATGACAACGATGAAAGCTAGGGAGAAGAATGAAGAAATCAGTTACTGTTATGTTTGGAGGAAGAAGAAGACGCAGAAGAAGGAAAGAAGAACATAGAAATGCAGTTGCATTTCACGCTCCATCGAACAAGATGACAAAAAAGGAAGAACACCAGAAGAGAAGAGAGTTGGGCATTCTGCGATTTGAGGCAAATTGATTTGGGGTTTTGTGTTTTGTTGGTGCGTTGCTGCAGGCCGTGAAGAAGAAGAACGAAAAATCAACTGTAACGTGAGTGACAAACAAAAAAGTGATGCCCTAGCTGGTCCGTGCATGAAGAAGAAAGAAACTAGCAAGTGTTGGTCGCTACTACTATGAATCATGAACAAAGGAAGAAACGTTGCTGGTGTGTGTTTCGTGCATGAAGAAGAAGAAAGAAGAGAATCACTACGGTTGTTGTTGCTGTTGTACAAAGAACGAAGAAGAAGAAGAAGCAAAGAACGAAGGGGATTGATAGCTATTGCGATTTGGGCATGAAAGGGGAAGGAAATCTCAGATTGAAAGAACGAAATGAGGAACGAAAAAGATGAGTGTGGCTGGTCCATGAAGAAGACGATGTTGTTGGTGCATTTGGATAAGAAAGAACAGCAGTCGTGAGTTGTTGGTTTGGTGCACTAAGAAGAAGAAATGCAACTATGTTCTATGTGTGCGCGCAAAGAAGAAGAACGCAGGTGATGCCCTAGACTTCAAAATTATTTTTTTTCGTGTTGGATTTTTTTAGCATAGTGATGCCCTAGATCTGATTTATCTTCATGCAGCAACCACTTCAAACATTCAATGTAAGAGATTTGAAGGATTTAATGCACAGAAACTATTTGGAATGAGATCTGAGAGTTTCAGATCTGGATTTGGAGGGTTCTAAAATCCAAATTGGAGGTTGGAAAGGTATAAAAATTTACTTTCCATAATTTTGAGCTATCACAGGAAACCTTATTTTCTTTGAAATATTTTATTTATGATTGTTTGTCTATTTGATGGATGTTGGAAATAATAATATCAAAGTTCAGGGGTTTGTGGAGATTCAGAGATCAAAAATTTAATTTATTTAGATTGTGAATACAAATATTAAATATGGAAGCAATCCTATTTGAGCGAAATTATTTATTTGAGAAAATATGAATTTTTGGAGGCTCATATTTGGCAGTTCTATGGTTGAGAGAAATTATTTTGATATGAAAAATTTTCCTTGAAAATGAATATTTTATTTTAAAGATTAGCTTAGAGGTTTTTACGTGATAATTAGTATTTTGGAGTTTAGTCCAAATTTTAGATATGGAAACCTCATTTTAATTGGAATGAGATTTATTGAACATGAGTAAATTATTTTGGAACTAAAAGCATGGTATTGCAGATAATACTGGAAGGTTCATAAATTCGAGATTAGAATTATTTTTAGATCTAACAAGAAAGAGGATTTTGGGAAAGATTTTAATTTTAATAAAATAGATACTAGAGTCTAATAGTATCAATGCTTAGAATTTTTATTCATTATAGATAGGTTAATTGGAACTTAAAGATTTATTGCTATTAATGTTAATTGCAGATTAATAATTCGGGAGCATTAAATTATTACGAGGTGACGCAAGGGATATCTGGAATATCAAGTGGGTGTGATTTTCTTGCTCACTCGTATTATATAGGTTTTAAATTCAAAATGTGATGTTTGGTAGTTTAGGAATTTTAGATGCTTGTTAAAAATATTGTGTGGTCTTGATTGGTGTGATGTAATATATCATGATGTCTAGTTAAACGCTTTTCATTATGTTTGATGATTGAAATGCTTGATATCATAATATCTTATTAAATGCTTTCCTTACAATCGATAATGGAAATGTTGTGAAATTATTGAATGTTTATTTTAGTCACTATATTGTTCATGCTGTGTGGTGTGAAAATCAAATTGCTAGTGACACTAAAAGAAGATTAATTAAGAATTACACGTACTAGTACGATGGACGAGCCCCAGTATCCTATAGCGCCTACTACCCTAGTATTGAAGGTGCATCGTAGGTATCCCCACCTAGGTAAGCCGCCTGCGATAGCTGATTTATCTTTGGGAGTTAGTATTCTACTACAGAGTTAACTTCTTTCTTAGACCGTGGTTACAATGGTATGCAGAGTGTACCATACTGGTTAGATGGTATTTAGGGTGCACCATATTGATGTTGATTGATATTGGATGTTCTTTTTTCTGGACCACAGAAGAATATCGAGAGTGCCCGATCTTAGAATACAACAAAACAATTAAATGCTTGAAACGCCTAATGTGTGGAAGTGTTTGTAATGTTTTGAGTTTTGATCTATATAATGCATGTGAGGTGTAGGAATGATCCACTAGGCTTTCAAGCTCACTCATTTTATACCTTTCAGATACCCATAGGAGTCTTATGAATTGATTCCACAGATCTTAAAGCTTTATATGAAGAACCTTTGGGAGGTTAACTTTGTCTTGTTTTGAAATGAATGTTGATGTAGTTATTAAATAGGACAGACCCATATTTTACTGTAAATTGTATTTCTATCTTGAATTTTATATTTTGGGACTTTGAACGGTACTTGCATATGTTGAATTATACACAGGATGTTTTATCTGTATTATTGAGATTTCTTCCACTGCACTAAATTATTTAAATTGTACATGTCATGCATACATATAAACTGTATCACAGGTAGAAAGCAGGAAGCATACGGGTTTCAAGTTGATGTTTCAATATTGAAAATTTTTTTGCTGCTTCATTTATTTGGATAAATTATCCCATGCATACATATAGGTTTGCATACAAGTGGAGAACAAGAAAAGAAATTTGACTACTTCAACTTTAGGGGAAGTTTACCCGATTATTTATTTCGAGGAATCCGGACCCAAGGTCAAGGTGTCACAAAGTGGTATCAGAGCACAGTTAGTAGCTCTCTGGGAGTAGATTCTAGTTGATATCACAAAGTTAGAGCCGCTTTTAAGTTCTGGAAAATAAACACTTGGGATGTAGAACCCTAGATTAGAAAAGAGGCATAATAGAGCTACTTACAGACTACAGGATAATGGTTGACTAGCGTTATCTTCGTAACCACTCCAAGTATTGCATGATTTTGAATTTATTGCAAGTTTTTCACTGAAAATGGTTTTACCAAATTTGGTTTTTCACTAGAAATGAGTTTTGAACTTAATTTTGAAAAGCATTCGATGATGCCAACATACTTGAGTACTGTTTGTCGATAGGACATGATTACAGGTAGTAATCCTTGATAGTTGACCTTCTCTCGGGGTAAAGATCCTTGAAGGGCTGATTTGGTTAGATCTTCTTCTTCGGAAGTATGTACCAGAGGGTTGATCTCTATGCTGACTAAAGGTCCTAGAAGGTTGATTATTATTTTGGAAAGGTCCAAAATGACAGTAATTGAAATTGATAGTATCACGAGGAATAATTGTATAAAATAGATAGGTGTCAATTAGGTGGCTAGAAGTCTAAGAAAAACTTGGATGATGCCATTGTGCTCGAGTTCACAGTCACAGGTGTGGCCTAAGTACTGGTATTTGGCCCTGTAGCTTGAGCATTACTCGGGAAAGGTCCAGGGTGGCGTAAGTACTAGTAGTCGGCCCTACAGGTTGAGCACTACTTGGGAAAGGTCCAAGACTTGAGACCGACGGTATCACTTAACCACGAAGTTGACTAAGTCAATGATGCATTGCATAGAAACTCTAGGTCTAGGTGAGACCGAGTGTTGCTTAGAAAGCATATTAGGTCATAAATAACTTAAAAGACTTTAGGGCATAGGTTAGTGACTAATGACGTGTTTGAATGCACACTTGTTGTAATACCTGAAATTTTGGTGTTACAATACCCAAAATTAGATTAAAAAAAATTATTGTTCAAATATACAGTTACTGTTCAAAAATACATTTACTATTTTGTCGACAGACAAATTAAGATTCGGCGGTTACTGTAGCTACAGTAACAAACTATTAGCTACTGTCCAGTTTTGTCTTTTTTTGCCAGAAAAATCTATATAAACCCTGCCCCCCTCATTCTGAAAATTCATTCCAATAAGAAAGAATGAATTTCTTTGCTTACTCTCTTCTCTTCTCTTGTTCTTTGACTGTTTTAGAGAGCAAATATAGTAATAGGAAGGGAAAATCCCAGTTTTTCCATAGCAGTAGTGAAAATTTACTGTTGGGCACCTCTTTTGAAGCAATCGGAGGGCTCTACTGATCAAAGTAAGTATAATAACTCTGCTCTAGTCTCTATTTAAGATTAGAGATATCGTTATTCATTTTAGTACACACATGTAGTTTACTGTTCACAAGTACAGTACTGTTTACTATTACTATTTAGCACTATTCATATATACGATACTGTACAGTTATTAAATCATGTTTTCAAAATGTAGATTTTGTAGACTGTTGGTCAAAGACTCAAAATAAGTTGCAATAATACTGCAAGGATTTAGGGAATTTACTATTAAGGTGGAAGTAATTACTTTACTCTCTAGTATTATTTGAATTTTAATGCTGAATATGTGATGTTTACATTGTTTGAATGCCTCAAAGTATGCAAGAATATTGATTTAATGATTTTCCTTTCTTTTTAATTTATATTGCTTATGACCGAGAGAGTATGTTCTATAGTTGCGTCTTGTACGATCTTCTACATCAGAAATCGAAAGTCATTGTTTTTATTTATGTAAATATTTATTTATGATGTCATACTGATGGAATGTTTAAATATTGATAAAATATTTATTATGCTCTGTGCACAAAAATAAGATTAAATGAAGATTTCAACCACGTACCGACGCTGGGACAGACGTCCTTCGTGTGTGTTCCATGCAGAATTAGAACTGGTTGTCAGGATTGACACCAGAGTGGACTAGGCATCAAGAATGATCCCACTTCACAGAGAAGGGTTTGAGTTTCAAGATTGATCTCTCTCCCCATATCTGGAGCACAGAGGTTACCCTTTTGGTCTAATTAACGACTGTTGATGAATAAATGTTTGAAACGCCTAATGAATGATAAATGTTTGCATGTTTAGTATTTGATTTAAATAATGCTATTGATGTACTGTGTATGATCCACTAGGCTCCTGAGCTCACCCGACCCACTCTTTTTCAAGTATCTATTGAAGACGTTGTTTTGGCACATGAATGTAAAAAAATAAACTTTAATTGTTATTTTCAATTGTAGTGCTTGTGACCCACCATATTTGATCATGTCAGTTGTTGGTCATTAGGTCAGATAGTATTTGTATTATCAAAAGTTGGCTATGGGGCCCACAAGATTGATCATAAATTAATGTCTTCAATTATTATGTAATCTCAAGATTATAACTGTTCTATTTCTAAACATCTGTATTTGTACTTTATTTTGTACCTTGGGATATAATCTGGTGAAACTAACATATATGATAAATGATGTAAAGAAAAAGTAATGTCCCCAATTCTCAGATAGAAAGTAGGATTGATTACACTCGAAGGTAATGACGTCTCAAGCTACGAGACAACCATGTCACCTATGACGTATGTGACATATTTGAGAGCTGAGGTGTTACAAAGGTGGTGTCAGAGCCTAGGCTTTAGATGCCTTGGGCATGAATTAGAAGGAATTGACTAGTCATGTAAGACTATTTATTTAGTTAACTTTGAAGCCCTACCTCCTGTTTTGGAAACTGAAATGATTTTGAAAAAAAATTATTTTTTGAAAAGAGATATATGTTTTCAACGATTTTGTTTGGATAAAAAGATTACAAGTTGAACTGATAGTGGGTAAGCTTTGTCCCGAATAAAGCTAAACATTGAAAGGGAGATGGGTTATCCCATTCTAGAAAGCATGGTTGCTAAGTAGACTTCGGTCTCGCCGTCCAATGTGGATGTTGTTCCACCAGTTCGTAAAAGTAGTCGAAGTTGAAGAACACACTTATTTTCTAAAAAAAAAAATAAGAGGTGATAATTAAGGGCAAAAAACTTACTACAGTTTAAAGTAGATGCCAAAGGTGGTATCGATAATAGATCAGTGTGGTCAATTTGACCAAAAAAAATCTTTTAACGAGGATTTGAGACCTTAGGTAGAAACTTGGGTGTTGCTAAGGGTAGCACAGTGGATCATAAATAAAAGCTTTTAGGGCATAAGCTAGAGGCAGACAACGTGTGAAAATCAAACACTTGTTTGGTCAGGACACGAGATCGGGAGGATCCTGTTTCTTTGGTTTCTATGTGGTATGGGACGCATAGGATTCAGGGTTGTAGAAGAATCCTGAACTCGCAGAATGACGGGCCATGTTTGGTGAATGATCGGTGGCTTTGGATGAACTTGTTTCCCTATGCTTGGCTGGTATGGGACAGTCAAGTATAGTAAGGCCTAGGAAGCCTTAGAAATCGAGACATTTGCAAAATTGATTGGGTGTAGTGAAATCTTTAGGTAGAAGTCTATGATGAAGGGCAAGGGTGGTATGGGACTCACGAACCTGGAGGCATAGGCGGAAGCCTAGAATTTCACTATGCTAGCATGAACATGTATGATTGTATGAATACCTGATTGTTTTGAATGCATGTTTTATTTATTTGAATTTCATAAAATATGTATATCACATGTATTGTGATCATGAAACCAAATCTTATACCCAACGACATTAGAGGATTCTGAAAATCCTCAAAACAAAACTTAGAAGCATAAACTGATAGGCCACAAAATAAATTGAGAACTTAGAAACATAAATATAACGTCACATTAGTACAGAAGGAACGAAAACCTGATAAGACAGACACGACAATTGACTAAAGAAAGGCCAGTTATATTCTCAAGTCTGAAAAAACATTTTATGCCTTGAAGGGGTTCAAGCTTTAAACCCAAGTAATTCAACGCTTCCAAAAAAAATTTAGATGGCCACCTTGATGATCATTCTAGCGAAGACTCACAAAGATGTATTGCGCTATTTACCAGTAAGTGGTATTATTGGAATGATCCTTTGGGGGAAAGTGTTCTTCATTTTAGATAATGAAACCATTCCATTACTTTCAACCCACATAAATACGACCTCTCTGAGATATATTGTTCATACAAAAAAGGTACGAAGTTGGACTAATTTAGAAACCTTGGTCAATTTACTTCATTTACTATTTTGGAAAGGTACAAAGTTGGACAATTCCATCAACTCAACTTTGATGAATCATGTGCCTCAGATTGCCCTGCCCAAGATCTTAATGGGATTGAATAGTCTAGGTTATTGTAGTTTATTTACTATGTTTTATCCTAAGTATCTCCTTCCAACACACCATATCCAGCAATAAAAGCGATAATAATAATAATAATAATAGTGAAAAAAAAAAAACATTCGATCTCTCGATTTGTTTTTTTTTTTTTTTTTGAGAAAGATTACACAGAGATCAAAGCACAAAAAAAACATTACAAACGGAGACAAGACCAAAGTTGATATGATAACTTTAGCCTCTCTCAATGAAACAAGTCAAACAATTCTTCTTCTTCTTCTTCTTCTTCCATAAAGAGAGTTGCTGCTACTGATGAGACATACAATCTCCAAGACCAAGAGCTTGACTCACTGGAAAGAGATCTTCCATGCATCCACTTTCCAACATTTGAGGACCAATGCTGAGATCATTAGCTACTTCATCAATAATATTAACATCGCATGATGATAATAAAGATGATGGCGACGACGATTGCCCACTAGCCCATAACATCCCATGATCCAGCTCTTCCATATACCTGGATGAAAACCCTGCATTATTCGACATCAAATCTGATTCTAAAAAAGACCTAGTATTATTTGAAGTATTAAGATCAGATACAAGAACATTGTCAGGGTAACCAGGCACAGTAGAAGGATCAAAATCAATGGGATTTGAGTTTGAGTTGGAAGATGGCGTTAAGCAACTCTCAGGAATTATGCTCCTCAAGTGCCCAGATCTTGAATCATTGGAGCAAAAGAAGTTATTGATGTTTTTGCTGTCATACGAAGTAGACCCATTTGATGAAACAACACCACATGTATCAAAAATAGATGGAATGGGTGACAACAAATTACTAGTACTACCAACATTAGTAGTAGTAGTATTAGAAGTGTTACTACTGGCATCATTGACAGGAAGTGAAAGAAAAGAGAGAAAAGCAGAATTTTGACTGTAAAAGAAATTGGTTCTGGCTTGGGAGCCCCTCGGGGAGATAATAGCTTTGTTATAAGCAAGAGCAGCTTCAAGGTCAGTAGCAAAAGTTCCAAGCCAACGTTTACCATTAGTTGTAAAAAACTCTGCAGCATATCTTCCCCCAGGCCGCCTCCTGACACTAAGAAACCTTCCTAAATTCCTTCTACTAGACTCTGTGATGATCTTTTGATCACTAGAGCCACTAGTTTGAGCTATAATCGTTGTAGGTTGGATTGGAGAAAGGTTCACTTGAGAAGACCCACCAGTTTCTTGAATTTCATATATCTTAGAAATTTCTCTAAGTTTCTCTGAGGTTGATATTGTTTAAGGAGGTGGAAGAGCTTTGGAGCACATCAGGTCAATAACTAGAACTTTCGGTTCTGCTGGAGAGACTGGGGATGAATCAAAAAGAGTAGATCGAGAGGATAAAAGATTCTTACCTTTAGAAGGTGATTCTGCCTAGAATTGAGACACCTGAGACTTTCGTGCAAAGAAACTCGTAAGTGGAAAATCATCATCTGAAGAATCCGAGTCGATTTGCACCGGTGGTGGACAAATGACTTACGAGCCAACATTTTGAACCTTGATGGCTTCGACACCAACATGGTGGTAGAGCACACTGGAGGAATAGAGGAATTACCAGACTCAGATGGCAAGGAAACCATAACTAAGATAAAAAAAAGAACATTTTCGCAGAGTAAGAGTAATCAAAATGATGAAAGGTGCGAATGGGCTGGAAATTTGTAGGAGAGGGGGACAAGAACAATATTGATATTACTATTATAGCGGCATTACTGTTATATTGACGTTATTGTCAACATTATTACTATTTTATCAGCACAACTGTCGGCATTGTTGTTAACAACACTGTTATATCGGCGTTATTGTCGGCATTATTACTATTTTATCGGCACAACTGTCGGCATTGTTGTTAACGACACTATTTTATCGGCATTATTGTAGGCATTACTACTGTTTTATCAGCTTTATTGTTGGCATTACTACTATTTTATCGGCACACCTGTCGACATTGCTGTCAACGACACTATTTTCTCAGCGTTATTGCCGGCATTACTACTATTTTATTAGCATTATTGTCATCATTACTACTGTTTTATTGGCACAACTGTCGACATTATTATCGATGGCACTGTTTCATTAGCGTTACTGTCGACATTACTGTCAACGGTACTGTTCTATCGACATTACTGAATATTACTGTGATGTCGACATTACTATTGGTGATACTGTTTCGTCGGTTGCACTGTTATTGTCGACGTTACTGGCACTAGGATGCAGTGTTCATACTTTTATTCTGTCAAGATAATGCACTATGGACTTCCACCAACTAGAGACGAAGAGTTCAAAGTTGAAATTCACAATGGAATTGGCCCTACAGATTTTTTTTTTCAGACAACAGTAAAGAATAAGTACCACCTACCTATTCAATCAATCGAAAGAAACCACTCAGTTCTTAAAGATTAATCTTAAGCCAGATCACGTCTCCCAAAATACCTAACCAATCAACATTGACGTGGATAAGTACAAATTTCGAGGACGAAATTTATTTTAAGGAGGGTAGGTTATAATATTTGAAATTTTGGTGTTGTACTACCTGAAATTAGAGTAAAAACATTATTGTTCAAATATATGCTTACTATTCAAATATACGATTACTATTCAAAAATATGGTCACTATTTTGTCGGCAGACAAATAAGATTCGGTGGTTACTGTAGCTACAGTAACAAACTATTAGCTACTGTTCAGCTTCGTCTTTTTCTTGCAGAAAAATCTATATAAACCCCTCTCCCCCCCCCTTCCCCAGTTCTAAAAATTCATTCCAGCAAGAAAGAAAGAATTTCTTTACTTATTTTCTTCTCTTCTCTTGTTCTTCAGCTGTTTTAGACAGCAAATATAGTAGTAGAAAGGGAAAAACCCCAGTTTCTGCATAGCAATAGTGAAGATTTACTGTTGGACACCTCTTTTGAAGCAATCGGAGGGCTCTACTGATCAAAGAAGGTATAATAACTCTGCTCTAGTTTCTATTTAAAATTGGAGATATCATTCATTTTAGTACGCATACGTAGTTTACTATTCACAAGTACGGTACTGTTCACTATTACTATTTAGCACTATTCATATATATGGTATTGTTCATATATACGGTACTGTACATATGTATTGTTCATGGACAGTTATTAAACCACGTTTTCAAAATGTAGATCTTGAAGACTATTGGTCAAAGACTTGAAACAAGTTGAAATAATACTGCAAGGATTCAGGGAATCTACTATTAAGGTGGAAGTGATTACTCTACTCTCTAATATTATTTGAATTTTAATGCTGAATATGTGATGTTTACATTGTTTGAATGCCTATAAGTATGCAAGAATATTCATTTAATGATTTTCCTTTCTCTTTAATTTATATTGCTTATAACCGAGAGGGTATGTTCTGTAGCTGCGTCTTATACGATCTTCTACATTAGAAATCGAAATTCATTGTTTTCATTTATGAAAATATTGATTTATGATGTCATATTGATGGAATGTTTAAATATTGATGAAATATTTATTATGCTCTGTACACAAAAATAAGATTAAATAAAGATTTCAACCACGTACCGACACGGGGACAAACGTCCTTCGTGTGTGTTCCATGTAGAATTAGAACTGATTGTCAGGATTGACACCAGCGTGGACTGGGTTTCAAGAATGATCCCACTTCACAGAGAAGGATTTGAGTTTCAAGATTGATCTTTCTCCCTAGATCTGGAGCACAGAGGTTAACCCTTTCGGTTTAATTAACGACTTTTGATAAATAAATGTTTGAAACACCTAATGAATGATAAATGTTTGCATGTTCAATGTTTGATTTAAATAATGTTATTGATGTACTATGTATGATCCACTGGGCTCCTAAGCTCACCCCACTCACTCTTTTTCAAGTATCTATTGAAGACGTTGTTTTGGCACATGAATGTAAAAAATAAACTTTAATTGTTATTTTCAATTGTAGGGCTTGTGACCCACCATATTTGATCATGTCAGTTGTTGGTCATTAGGTCAGATAGTATTTGTATTATCAAAAGTTGGCTATGGGACCCACAAGATTGTTCATAAATTAATGTCTTCAATTATTATGTAATCTCAAGATTATAACTGTTCTATTTCTAAACATTTATATTTGTACTTTATTTTGTACCTTGGGATATAATCTGGTGAAACTAACAGATATGATAAATGATGTAAAGAAAAAGTAATATCCTCAGTTCTCAGATAGAAAGCAAGGTTGATTGCACTCGAAGGTAATGACGTTTCAAGCTGTGAGACAACCACGTTACCTATGACATATGTGACAGATTCAGGAGCTGGGGTGTTACACTTGTTTGGTCAGTACCCAAGTGTGGGAGGAGCTTGTATCTCTAGTTTCTATGTAGGATGTGGTGCATAGAGATTTTGGGGGTATAGAGGAATCTTGAATTCGGAGAATGATGGACCATTTTTGGTGAGTGATCGGTTTCTTTGGCTGAACTTGTATGCATTGTGTTGTACGAAGAGGGGGTGGTCCAACATGGTGGGTCTTGCGTCAGCCTTAGAGATTGAGATACTTGGGCCATTGTAATGGGTATAATGAAAGTTTAAGTGGAAGTCTATGCAGAAGGGCGAGTGTGAACCTAGGCACACAGACCTGGAAACACAGATGAAAGCTTTGAATTTCATTATGCTTGGATGCATTGTGTGATTGGGTGTTGATTGCATTGTTTGCTTGTTTGTTGGGTGATTGTTTGTTATATAAGTAGTATAATTATTTTGAGTATCATAACCCAAAATCCTGTACCCAGAAATAAATGAAATGGTGTCGACTTAGAAGCAAAAACCTCTAGACCACTGAAACACATCGAGAACTTAGAGACGATGCGCCTAGAGTCACAGTTGCACGATAAACACAAAAGAGAATAGATGGGTTAGAATAAATGATAGTTATTACAAGTCACAATATTCAAATGCTAAGGAAAACGGGGGAGTGTTGAGATCTGGACTTCACATAAGAATAGATTATACATCAGCTGTGATAAAGAGAAGTTGTGTTTCATCATGATTAAAATTATTGGGTACTGAACCAAATGTTTGACTTTTAAATAGTGATGAGAGGAAAATGGCTCGAGATGAGTGTAGAGACAAACTAGAATAGAGAAGTGATAGTAACCCTGTCCCATGGGCATAAGCAGAGGCAGTGGTGATTGTAGAGATAATAGCGGATATCTTATGGGGAGTGAGGTTAGAGGTTACTCTTAGAATTGTGGGGTAAGTGGTGAAAACCCTACAACCAACAGTGGTACCACAACCGCCAGTAATGATATAGCCACAGACTTCACTTCTACCATAGGCCGAATTTTTCAACATAGTGTCCCTGATTGGTTTAGTCAATTATGACAGAGAGCAGCACGAGTTGTTAATCAAATTTTAGAAGCTGCGACCCAGTCCATTTGGGGGAGATTGTAGCAAAAGCATAGACGATAGAATAGGATGATTATATAAGTGCCTACTTTAGCCATCTATGTCAGAACCCTTACTCAAAAGCTACACTTATTCCCCACATAAACTGCCAAACTATAGGCCATATGAAAACGAAACTACTTGAATAGGTCAAACCCATCCCAGGTAAGAACATACAAAAAACTATTGATAAACCTCCATATTTCTTTTATGGAAATGTCATACATGTCACACATGATACCTAGGTTAGAATATCGCAGTTCCTGAAATAAATCACTCCAGAGTTTGTGAGCTCATAGTTATTTCGGTGTTAACTCGGAAAGAAGACTACATTCACAAGCTTCCCACTACAAATAGGATGCATATTATTCTAAAATCACAAATGAAAATTGAAGACATGATACCTCAAGTTAAAAAGTGGTGACCATTATGGAATACTAGGAAGCAATTGAGCTATATCAATTCAAATACCATGGAATTACTCAACTATGTGAATGACTTGAGGAAATTGAAATTGATTCTCAAGGACTACTATCAAAGGAGCAACATGCTCACATCCTTTATCACTGCAATATAATGAATCTAATGTGGGCGAATAAATACACCGATTGTGTCCATGGATCTGATGGAGAGTATTTAGCTGAAGGTCCTCTATGTAAGATTAGAGTGGCGTAGTAGAAGCGAAATGGGCCATTGGAAAATGTAGATCGTTTGACAAGGGGTATATTGTAGAAAATTGTCGGATATATCAATTGAGTATTAACTTGATTCAAATTTCGAGGACAAAATTTTATTTAAAGGGGGTAGGTTCTAACACCCGAAATTTCACGAACGCATACATGTCGCAATTAAAATAAAAATATAAAATAATCAATCAAGAAATTAAATAAATATTTTAATTACATATATATTATGTAAACTTTAGGTTAAAAATAAATAAAGTCTTTTAATCCACACAAAAAATAGATTTGAGGATTAATAATAGTTGAGTTAAATATAAAAGGTTTGCGATATATTAATAATCAAAAGAAAAATAAAATAAACATAATATGATGCTTGCATTCATGTCAACGACAATATATATATATATATAATTAAGAAATAAATATATGCACGGACTATGGCTGAAAAAAAATCAAATATTGGGAATTAAAAATCAAATATGGGTTTGAAAAACAAAAATCAAATATTGATTGATAGAAACAAAAATAAAAATGATGAAAACTTACTTATTTGATTAAAAATTCAAGATTTGTTTAAGAAATGAAATTCAATTAATAAATAAATAAATAAATAAATATAAATAAATAAATAAAAATGACGAAAGCTTGCTTATTTGGTTGAAGGAAATATTCGTTTTAGAATAGATTTTAGGATCGATTGAAAAAAAAAACAAAACTTTGGGTTTTTGATTTTAGAAGTGATTGAGGAAAAAAAAAGAAGAGAGAAGGATCTGGAAGAAATTAGAAATGGAAAGAAGAACAGAAAAAAAAAAAAAAAAGAGCGTGCTATGTTTTTGGGCGAACGGGAAGAACAATTGAAGAAAAAAATTTGGGGTTTCTTTTTTTGAATTCAAGGCGATGATGAAAGCTGGGGAGAGGAATGAAGAAATCAGTTACTGTTATGTTTGGAGGAAGAAGAAGACACAGAAGAAGGAAAGAAGAACATAGAAATGCAGTTGCATTTCACGCTTCGGTGAAGAAGACGATAGAAAGAAGAAGAAAACCATAAGAGAAGAGAGCTGTGTGTTCTAAGATTTGGGGCAAATTGATTTGGGGTTTTGCATTATGTTGGCGCATTGCTGCTGGCCATGAAGAAGAAGAATGAAAAATCAGCTGCAGCGTGAGTGACGAATGAATAAGTGATGCGCTAGCTGGTTCATGCGTGAAGAAGAAGGAAACTAGCAAGTGTTGCTCGCTGCTGCTGTGAATCACGAACAGAGGAAGAAACGTTGTTGGTGTGTGTTTCGTGCACGAAGAAGAAGAAAGAAGAGCATCACTGTAGTTGTTACTACTGCTGGATGAAGAATGAAGAAGAAGAAGAAGCAAAGAACGAAGGGAATTGATAGCTGTTGCTATTTGGGCGTGAAAGAGGAAGGAAATCTCGTATCTGAAGCACGAATGAGGAACGAAAAAGATGAGTGTGGCTAGTCCATGAAGAAGACGATGTTGTTGGTGCGTCTGGACAAGGAAGAACAACAACCGTGAGTTGTCGGTTTTGGTGCACGAAGAAGAAGAAATGCAACTATGTTCTGTGTATGCGCATTAAGAAGACGAACAAAGGTGATGTCCTAGACTTCAAAATTCTTTTTTTTTTTGTGTTGGATTTTTTGAGCATAGTGCTGCCCTAGATCTGATTTATCTTCACACAACAACCACTTCGAACATTCGCTATAGTGATTTTGATGCCCTAGATATGCGAAGAGCAAATAGAAAAGAGATTTGAAGGATTCAATGCACAAAAACTATTAGAAATGAGATATGAGAGTTTCAGATCTGGATTCGGAGGGTTCTGAAATCCAAATTGGATGTTGGTAAGGTATAAAAATTGTAATTTTGAGCTACCATAGAAAATCGTATTTTCTTGGAAATAGTTTATTTATGATTATTTGTCTATTTAATGGATGTTAGAAACAATAAGATCGAAGTTCAAGGCGTTGTGGGCATTCGGAGATCAAAAATTTAATTTATTTAAGTTGTGAATAAAAATATTGAATATGGAAGCAATCCTATTTGAGTGAAATTATTTATTTGAAAAAATAAAAATTTTTGGAGGCTCATATTTTGAAGTTCTATGGATGAGAGATATTACTTTAACATGAAAAATTTTCCATGAAAATTAATATTTTATTTTAAGGATTGGCTTAGAGGTTTTTATGTGATAATTAGTATTTTAGAGTTTAGTTCAAATTTTAGAGATGGAAACCTTATTTTAATCGGAATAAGATTTATTGAAGATGAGTAAATTATTTTGGAACTAAAAGTATGGTATTGCAGATAATACTGGAAGGTTCATAAATTCGAGATTAGAATTATTTTGGGATCTAACAAGAATGAGGATTTTGGGAAAGATTTTAATTTTAATAAAATAGATACTAGAGTCTAATAGTATCTAAGCTTAGAATTTTTATTCATTATAGATAGGTTAATTAGAACTTAAAGATTTATTGCTATTAATGTTAATTGCAGATTAATAATTCTGGAACATTAAATCACTGCGAGGTGACGCAAAGGATATCCAAAATATGAGGTTGGCAAAATTTCCTTGCTCACTCGTATTATATAGATTTAAATTCAAAACATAATGTTTGGTACTTTTAGGAATTTTAGATGCTTGTTAGAAATATTGTGTGATCTTGGTTGATGTGATTTAATGATATCATGATGTCTAGTTAAACGCTTTTCATTATGTTTGATGATTGAAATGCTTGATATCATAATGTCCGATTAAATGCTTTCCTTACAATCGATGATGGAAATGTTGTGAAATTATTGAATATTTATTTTATTCACTATATTGTTCATGTTGTGTAGTGTGAAAATTAAATTGCTTGTGACACTAAAAGAAAATTAAAGGATAATTAAGAATTATACGTATCAGTGCAATAGATGAGCCCAGTACCTTTTAGTGCCTACTACACTAGTACTGAAGGCGCGTCGTAGGTATCCCCACCTAGGTAAGCCGCCTACGACAACGGATTTGTCTTTGGAACTTAGTGTTCTACTGCAGAGTTTACTTCTTTCTTAGACTGTGGTTACAATGGTATGCAGAGCATACCATACTTGTTCAATGGTATTCAGGGTGCACCATATTGATGTTGATTTATATTGGATGTTCTCGTTTCCAGACCTCAGGGGAATACTAAGTACCCGAGAGTGGCTCTTCCAGTCTTAGAATACAACAAAACAATTAAATGCTCGAAACGTCTAATGTGTGGAAGTGTTTGTAATGTTTTGAGTTTTGATCTATATAATGCGTGTGATGTGTAAAAATGATCCACTGAGCTTTCGAGCTCACTCATTTTATATTTTTCAAGTACCCACAAGAGTCTTATGCATGGATTTCACAAATCTTAAAGCTTTACATGAATAATCTTTAGGGGGTTAACTTTGTCTTGTTTTTAAATGAATTTGGATGTAGTTATTAAACAAGACAGACCCTTATATTATTGTAACTCATATTTCTATCTTGAATTTTATATTTTGGGACTTTGAACAGAACTTGCATATGTTGAATTATACACACGATGTTTTATCTGTATTATTGAGATTTCTTCCGCTACATTGAATTATTTAAACTATACTTGTCATACATACATATAGATTATATCACATGTGGAAAACGAGGAAGCATACAGGTTTCAAGTTGATATTTTAGTATTGAATTTTTTTTTGCTTCTTCATTTATTTCGATAAATTATCCCATGCATGCATATAGGTTTGCATACAAGTCTGAATAGGAAAAGAAATGGGACTACTCCAACTGCAGGGAAAGGTTACCCGATGATTTATTCTGGGGAATCCGGACCCGAGGTCGGGTGTCACAATTCAAAACCTCTAGTTGAAGAAGAACAACAAAGAAAGACGAGGAGCAACAAAGTATAACGTTTCCCATTCATGTATGTGATCACCCTAGGTCTTATAATGTATACACGTCAACACGAAATTTTAAAAATTCAAAATAAATATAAAAATGAGTGGAAACTTATTTTTAATTATCATTATATGATATTTAATCAAGATAAAATTTATTAGAACATTCGGATAGCTAGAAACG